>JAODAL010008345.1:0-118335 GCA_025379985.1 Phyllomedusa bahiana | reverse complement strand
TTTTTGGCGTAGGGTGCTAAAATTTTTCTTAAAAAATTTTTTTTTAAAATTTTTTTTTTTTGGTGTCAGCCAAAGTTTCTGTCCCTGTCAACCCCCACCCTGTAAAAAAATAAGTGCACTTTTGTTTTTTATGTTTAGTTTGTGTTGGAGTTTACACTGAACGGTTGATATCTGTATTGACATGTTATCTTTATTCTGTGGGTCAATATGTATACAAGGGCCAAAAGTAACATCATAATGTTACTAATCAAACCATTATACCAAGACCAATATTACCAATAACAACAATGTACAAAGACCAAATAATACCACACTTATCACTACCATGTGGTGACTAATACTATCATACTGTTACTGAGCAAACCAGTATACCAAGACCAATAATACCAATAACAACAAAAATACAAGGATTAAAAAATTTACCACCATATTTAACACAATCACCACATAAAGAGACTGAATAAAATTTAACTGTTTATTAAATATAAAACTTTAAACACTAAGCCACTATTACTACATACAGTGAATATGTAATGGTTAAGATAGCAGTTGCACATAGATGTTCAAACACATACTAAGGATTATGGAAAGTTAACCAAGTGCCTCGGGTTTAAAAATTCTTCTTTGCCCCCAGATCTTTCCAAAAAATTTTTTTCCAAACCAGCCCAACCATCGGGGATGTTTTCTCTGGTTTGGGTGTGTTCAGCTTCCTTTTCTTCAAAACCATCAAACAAGAAAAACATCAAGACGTTTTCTCAGGCCACAAACCTTTCCCATGGGCAAAATTCCAAAAAAAAGGGTTCAGGGCTCCCTAATATTTTCCACCCCCTTCCCTACCAACTCCCATTTTTGTACAAACGCCCCATCCAAAGTACCCCAAATGGTAATAATATCCCTTTTAGTGCCTCACGCAGTATTTGTACCCCAAACAGTGAAAGTGCCCCCAATAGGTAGGTACATATCCCACATAATAGGCAGCCCCCCAAATAAAGCAGGCAGACAGGTAGGTTAAGTCCTAAAATTAGTAATTCAGATAAGTAGGCAGTCTCTTCCTCTTAAGCAGATAAAGTCCCCCTTTGGTATACAGGTATTTAAGACCCCAATTAGATAGGTAGACTCCCATTGGGTAGCCATACAGGTCTCTCCGTAGGTCCACTCAGTAGTTAATTAATTACAGGCAGTCCCCGACTTACGTCGTTCCGAATTACTTCTGTCCCCTAGTTATGAACAAAAACTATCGAAACGACATAAGCCTGGGACTTGCCTGTGTTGGGCTGCACGCAGCACAACAGATGTAATCACTGCTTCTGCTGGCTGCCTTGGAGCGCAGCTCTTCCTCCCCTCTCCCCTCTCCTGTCTCCGCTCGCTCACACAATACAGGTCCATGGAGGAAGTCCGAGTCCAGTGCTGCACTGCACAGACACATGTCGGGGGAGAGCAGTGTAATCACTGCCTCTCTCTTATCCACAGGTACAGAGAAGCTTCCGGGGCTGTGGTGGAGGAGCAGGGGCAAGGCTACAGTAAACTACCCTTAACAGAACAAATGTGCTTCTCCTCCTCTCCTCTCTTCTTTCTCACCAGCATGGGGGGCACAGAGGCAACAGCATCAGTTCTTGGTTAACATACAGAGTTTGTCAGCCTGCCGTAACCATGGGGCAGGTAGGCGGGACTTTTTTAATATTGTCACACACAAGATAAGGGAAAAGTTTACATAACTACAGATTGTCAGCTCTGTGGGTAAGTGTTATGTATGTGCAGGGCCGTTCCGGGGGGGAAGGCGGCGTCCCCCGGGGGCCCCGAGCCCCCCACTCACCGGAGGGGGCCCCTTTCCCCAGGGTCCCACCTCGGTTTTTAGGGGCTAAAAACCCTAAGGGTTGATCCGTTAGGCAAAAGGGCCTAGTACGAACAGCAGTGCATCACATCGCACTGCCTGCGCCCGGGCAACTGGGGGCTAGGCAGCCAGGAAAGGAGATAGTGCTTAACCCTGGCTGCTCTGCCTGAGCCGTTGCCTGCACCGCACAGGCGGTGGCAGCATTCACTGCATTCTTGGATCTATGTGACCCAGCGATGCAGCTGTGTGGCGAAGGTTCAGTAGCCCGTTCACAACTGCAACCATTGCGACCCCTGTAGCTACATCACTGAGCAGGACATAGGTTACTGGATAACCAAGTGTTGACACTAGGACACAGGTCACCAGAACAACAGACCTGAACACCAGGGGCATAGCTAGAGAAGCCTGGACCCCATAGCAAACTTTTGTGACCATATAGTGGCATATACCAGTGTACCAAAGGTCACTACAGACGGATTACCACCAAAATAAATATAGTGTTAATACATGTACATAGGTCCGGCATATTGTGATTTCAGGCGGGTTTAAATTTTTGATACGATAGGTTTTCTGACAATCATTGACTTTCCTTCTGCCTTACTTGATCCAGCTGCCCTGATACTTTTCTCAACCGCCCCCTGGCCCTGCGGGTTAAAAAAATCTTAAAACCCCATTTTGGGCCCCCCACTTCCTGCCCCCCCCCCTCTGTACAAATTTCCCGGGGGGAGGAGTGGGTCAGACATGGTTAGAGGCCCCGTCTCCCAGAAGGGAGGGGAATAGGGATTCACACCCTGGATTGTGTTACCAGTATGGCCCGTACCCCCAGAATTATTACCAGGAGACCCCCCTTAAAAAAGGTTTAGGCCCTTTTGGTAGGTAGTTTAGTAGGCTCCAGGTAGGTAGGTAGGAGTACAAGGTGCCAGGAGGAGGTTTATTGGTCCCAGGTAGGAGGAGTAGTTAGGTCTCAATTAGGGGAGGCTACTGTCGTAGGTGATTTTCCCTATGTAGGCAGTGTTTGGCCCCGTTGGGGTAGCCCCCCGGTAGCTAAGTAGGTGGGCCCCCAGGTAGGGGTGTTGGGGGGCTTAAGGTAGGGAGGCAGAAAATGGCCTCGGGGAATACCCCATGTGGTAGGTAATTGGTCCTGGGTAGGGAGGCAGTATTTGGGGCCCCGGTAGTACATTCCCAGGGAGCTGGTTGGGAGGCCCTTAGGTAGGGAGTTTTGGAACTCCAGGAGGGAGGGGGGAGTCATGGTGCCCGATATAGGTAGATTTGGGCCTAGGGGAGGTAGGCAGTGTTTTTTTGGTCTCAAATTTGGTAGGCTACATGTCGGGAGGTATTGGCCCTAAGTAGGGAGTTTTGGCTCCAGTTTAGGAGGTAGCCCCAGGTAGGTGGGGTGAGGTGGCCCAGGGGATAAAAGGTGGGCCCCAGGAGGTGGGTGGGCTTAAGGGAGGTAAAGGGGGAGTAATAGGCCTCAGGGCGTAGGCCCATGTAGGTAGGTGATTGGTCCCGGGTAGGTAGGCAGTATTTGGCCCCCAGGAGGTAGGGGATTCCAGGGAGCTAATGGCTGTTGCAATACCCAGTAGTTGGGAGGCATAGGTGGATACGGGAGATGTAGATGGGGCCCCCGGTAGCTAGGTAGGTGGGGCTCACTTAGGTGAAGGGGTATAGGGGGGGCCCACATATGTAGGTAGGAAATGGTATAGGGGGCGCCCGGGTTTCAGGTAGGGTTATAGGAGGGCAATAGGTAGCAGACAAGTTTTTGGGAGGGGTAAAGGGGCCCTACAGGTTTGCCATGCAGGGTTTTAAGGGTTATAGAGGCCATTAGGTAGGTTTTGGGGTTTTAAAAAGCTATAGTGCCCCATAAGGAGGCAGGAGGTTTTTACGTAGCTATAGGGGGGCCCTATAGGTAGGCAGCAGGGTTTAGGGAGATAGGGGGCCAAAAAGGGAGACGGCGGGTTTTTAAATGAGTTATAGGGCTATAGGGGAGGAGGGTTTAGTATTGTCCCTTTCAGGTAGGCAGACAGGGGTTTTTCGTAGTATAGGGGCCCCAAAAGGTAGGAGGCGGGGAAAAGGGACTTGGGGGCCCTATAGGTAAAGGAGGGTTTTAGGGAGCTATAAAAACCCATATAGGTGGCAGGGAGGGTTTTATAGATCACTGGGCCCAAAAAGGTAGACGGCGGGTTTTAGGAGCTACGGAGTCCATATAGGGGGGGTTTTAGGTGCTACAGAGTCATTTAAAAAAGGTTTTAGGGGCTATAGGGACCCTTAGGTATGAGGCAGGGTTTTGGGGGGTATGGGGCCTAAAGGTAGGCCGGGTTTTTTTGGTAGTATGGGGGCCCTATGGTAGGGGGAAGCAGGGGTTTAAAGGGAGCTATAGGGGCCCCTATAGGTTTGCAGGCGGGTTTTAGGTGGGGATAGGGGCCCCTATAGGAGGGTGGGTTTTTGGTAGCTTAGGGGGGCCCCAAAATATGGGAAGGGTTTTAGGGGGATATAGGGGAAAAAGGTAGGCAGGCAGGGTTTTAGGTAGGGTATAGGGGCATAAAAAGTAGGCAGGGGATTGATTACTATAGGGGCCCCATATAGGTAGGCAGGCGGGTTTAGGTAGTTGGAGCCATATAGGAGGGAGGCGGGGGGTTTGGTAGTATGGGACCCATATAGGTAGGCAGGCAGGGGTTTTTTGGTAGGGTATAGGGGGGATATAGGGAGGCGGGGTTTAAGGGAGCATAGGGGCCCATATAGGGGAGGGGAGCAAGGTTTTGGGAGCATAGGGGGCCCATATAGGTAGGGAGGCAGGGTCTTTTTTTTGATATATAAGGGCATATGGTAGGAGGGGTTTTAGGTAGCTACAGGGGCCAAATTTGGTAGGGAGGAGGGTTTAGTTCTTAGGGGTCAGTAGGCAGGGAGGTTTTTAGGGTCTATGGGGCCCTATGAGGAGGGGGTTTGTTAAAATAAGAAAGAGTTGACTTACCTCTCTCCAAGCTCCCACGTTGCAACCCGCTCCAGTTTTCTGTCTCTGGGGGGTGGGGTAAAGATGTGACCGGCAGGGATAGGGCACCGGCTGGGCACCCGGCAAAAAATTTCCGATCAGGAGGATTTGGACCAGGGCCGCACATTGACAGGCAGGTTTTTAGACCTTGGGTACTGCAACAAGGGGAAACAAAAAATGAAAAAACAGTATGGAACAAAGGGCAAGGTTACCAGACCAGGGGGTATTGACATCAGGGGCAACAGGGTAGTTTTTATAGACACCAGGACATTGGACTAGCAGATGTGAACACAGGATACTGGAATAGCAAATGTTGACACCCGGACACATGATAGTATACTAGCAGATGCAGACATCAGGACCCAGGATACCGAAGAAATAGGCCTGGACACAAATTACTGGACTTGCAGATACAAACTGCAGGTTATGGTACCAGCAAATGTGGACACAGGATACAGGGTATCAGACCAGCAGAAGTGAAAAGACAACACAGGATTCCAGACCAGCAGAAGTGAAGATCAAGGTACAGGATACTGGATTAGCAGATATAGGCACTAGGACACAAGATAACAGAGCAGCAGGCCTAGATGAAGGAAAATTACAGAAACAAGCCAGGACAAAACCCTAAGGGCATGTCCCCACGGCAAGGGTTTTCAGCCGGTTTTTCAGACGGTTTGCGTTATTTCAGACCGCCTGAAAAAAATGGGCGAAAATGAGCACAATGGTGCTCTATGGAAAACCCGTGCAGCAGTATTTGTCCTGTGCCGTGGGAACGCACCCTAAGGCATCAATACTGAAGGGGCTAGTTACAAACAGGAACAAGGAACAGGGAAATTGAAACTAGTGACTTGGAACAAGGGAGATGGAACCAGGAATTGAAAGCACTTGGAACATGGGAAATGTGTAATAAGTGCTCTTCATGGCCAGCCTGATAGAAAGTGCCAGATTATATGGCTCCTCTTTATAGGACACAGGTGGGGAGAGTTCAGAACAATGGCTTAACTATTGACTCGCTGGATGGACAGGGAGTAACAGAACTGAATAGTGGTGACAACAGACCACAGTGAGGAGGTAAGTAGAGAGATTAGGTTTGCAAAGTTGTGTCTGAACAAACTACAAGTCATAGGTACTTAGTTACATAGTTTGTATAGCTGAAAAAAGACAGATGTCCATCTAGTTCAGCCTATTGTGCTATAGTGTTGATCCAGTGGAAAGCAAAACCCCATGAGATAGAAGCTAATTGTCCTAATTTTAATGACAAAATTCCTTCCCGACTCTAATCTGGCCAACAGAAAAAAAAAATCCAGGATCAACGACCCTTCTCCAGGCACTATAACTTGTTATATTATTACACCCTAGAAATTAACTCTTTAGTGAGTTCACCATGATCAGTTCCTCTAGCAGAGAGTTCCTCAGTTCCTCATTATTTTTGTTGGCCGCTTCTGAACCTGTTCAAGCGCTTCATTTTCTTTCCTGTGCACTGGTGCCTAAAACTGGACACAATATTCCATGTTTGGTCTGACTAGGAATTGTATAATGGGAGAACAACATTCTCTTTTTGTGCATCTATGACCCTTTTAATACATCCCATGATCTTATTTGCCTTGGCAACTGAGGCCTGACACTGGCTGCGACAGTTAAGTTCACTGTCCACCAGGATTCTAAAGTCCTTCTCCATGACACCTTTACAGAGTTACATAGTTAGTACGCTTGAAAAAAGATTTATGTCCATCAAGTTCAAACAAGGATGGGGAAAGATGGGCATGAAGGAGGGGAATGGGGAATTTTTAAGCTTAGTTTTCCCTACTGAAGAAGACTTGGAAGCCATAAGGCAAGAACCAACCTGCCTTAAATGAATATTTAATTTCTGCTCCCAAAATTGCCATCCGACTGGATCTAGAATGTTATATGGCTACATAAGTATTAATATTTTTACTTGTAGGTAGTTATCTAAGCCTTTCTTGGATCCATCATTTGTTCCTGCTGTGACCAGCTACTTTGGACGGCTATTCCTCAGATTCACAGATTCCTCATGGTGAAGAAGGCTTTTCTCTTCTGGAGATTAAATCCTTTTTACTCCAGACAAAGGGAATGTTCCTCCTCTTCCTACTCCTCCTGTAATCTTTGTCAGCCTCTTACCATTGAAGGGTAATCAGTACCGGTGGTGTCAATCCTCCTCCACTTCATCATCCTGACCATCACCACAGTCCTGGCTAGTCTCATGTGAGCTGAACTGCCGTCTTGCATTTGCCCTCGACCAAGAACCACCGCCTAAAGAAGACCTATACAATTGCGAAACAGGGCCTTCTACATCCTCCGGTGAGTAAGGCTTTGTATCCACCTCCTCCTCCTTGTATCCACCTCCAGCAGTGATGGGACCTGCTACCGCAGAGTGCCTAATGCTTGTTCCAGTAAAAATATAACCAGAACGGTCATGCTGACAAGGACATCGTCCCGACTGACCATTTTGGTGGTCTCTTCAAAATTGCCAATAATGGCGCAGAGATCCTCCACCTGTCTCCACTCTCTATGAGTCAACATTCCGAGGTCCGCACAACTGCTAGTCAGGCCATATGAAATTTCATACTTCATAATGGCATTACGCTGCTGCCACAATCACCGGAGCATGTGGAGGGTGGAATTCCAGCGTGTTGCCACATCACATATCAGACGGTTGACGGGGAGGTCCAGATCATGCTGCAACGCTGCCTGTCATGCCGAAGCAGGATGCGAACGCCGGAAATGTGAGCTAAGACCTCAAGCCTTCCTCGGCAGACAGTTAAGACCCGGGTAGCGTTTGAGAAATTTCTGCACAACCAGGTTCATGACGTGTGCCAGGCAAGGGATCTGCGTAAGTCTATCAATCTTAAGGGCAGCAAGGAGATTGCTCCCACTGTCGCACACCACCTTACCTGGCACCAGGTTCTTAGCCCCCACCACTGGTCGGTCTCAGTACACAAAGCCGTCCACATCTCTTGACCTGTGTATTGACAGTCTCCAAGCCAAATTAATTTGAGAATGGCCTGGTTTCTCTAGGCACGTGATGCTACCTGTCGAGGTTGGGGATCTGGACTCTGCACCATCCCGGTGTTGAAGAGTGTCGGTCGAGATCCATCATCAGAGGCACTGTCATCCACCAAAGTCACCCAGTG
This sequence comes from Phyllomedusa bahiana, assembly GCA_025379985.1. Lineage (NCBI taxonomy): Eukaryota > Metazoa > Chordata > Amphibia > Anura > Hylidae > Phyllomedusa > Phyllomedusa bahiana. Next base: position 110,366 of record JAODAL010008345.1, on the reverse strand, counting down.
AGCAGTCATATAATGAGTCAGTCATGGCCCTTGTCTATACTTACTAGTCCATGTGTCTGTAGCGAGATGGACTTTAATGGACACAGATGCAGCCAACACGCTGGAGATCTTTTTTACAAAGTAGCGGGCCAGGGCAGGAACAACTTTTCTGTTGAACCAATGCCTACTTGGCATCTGATATTGGGGTCATGCCAGGGTCATGAGGTGGCGGAACTCATCTGTGTCCACCAGGCAGAAAGGCAACATTTCCAAGGCCAACAGCCTGGCAATGCCGACATTCAGGCTTTTGGCTTTGGGATGGTTGGGGTGAAAGCGTTTCTTATGCTCCAACATCCCGTACACAGAAGGCTGTCTGCTGGACTGTCTGCTGCAGGTCACACTGGTGGAAGGGGAAGGTCTAGGCTGTGTTGCTGGTAGTGGGAATCGTCTGACAGTATCTGGGACTGGGGATGGTGCTTGCTCATACTGCTCTGGCAAATCGGCAGCAGAGGATCGCTTGGGCTTGCAAGTGGCGGAGGAGGAGGAGGCAGAAGATGTCATGGTGGTCAGCGAATCTGAGGCTTGATAGAAAAGAGCCCAGGCTTCACAGGTCCTGGACCTCTTCGATTGTGACAACCTAGTACTGGTGTTCCCGCTGCCACCACTGACCACGGTTGGCGGAGTAATGTCAGCGGACTTGTGCGACTGCCCTCTCCCTTTCTGAGGCCGGACCTGTACTGACACTACCCACATCATCCTCCTCTTCCACTGGTGATGCACTCGCCAGCTGCTGCTCAAAAGACCACGTTGGATCTGCAATGTCATCATCATCACAGGTGATTTCCTCTTTCTCACAGTTGTCTTTCTCTACATCCTCAAGCTGCGGGCTAGAAGCCACAGGCACTGCAAGGCATTTCTGGCGACGGACCAGCTTCCTTCTCCTCCTCTGAGGACATCAGCGATTGGGCGTTAGAGCAGACAAAATCATCCTCTTTGGCCTCTTGATCTTTTGAAATGTCTTCTGACCCCAACCGTATTGTGTGATGAAGAGCTCTTCAGAATATGGATTATTTGGAGTGATCTGTATATTCCGTTGTGACATTCGGCCCATGTTTGCTTCAGGTTGGACTGATGATGATGATGATGACATTTGGGCTGTGACCGAGGGGAAGAGGAGGTAAAACCACTGGATGCAGGATCTGATAACCACTGAAGAACAGATTGGCAACGCTGTTCAGTAACGAAACACACAGGGAACTGAGCAATGACAGGCCTTTTGGTCCTGCGACTGACGATATGCTCGCTTGTGAGTTGTCCGGAGCACTGGAAGGAGTGCCTTGTCTCGTACCTCTATCTCTACTTCCTACACCCCTCCTTGCTCGCTTACCACCTCTAATTCTCACCTTGTTCAAAAGCTGGCACAAAATATATGTAATAAAAAAAGAGAGAAGTGTATATATTGTGGATCACAATAATACACTGGTATATTTCAGTGTTATGTGGACTTAAAATCTGGCAAAATTACACTTTTTGGCATTGAGTAACATTTAGCAACAGACTGAACTCTATTTCCTGGATATATATCTGTATGACAATAATACACGCTATATTTGAAAGGTATTTCACCCCTCAAAACTGCCAAAAATTAACTTTTCTCTGCTCAGTCTAATTTTCACCAACTAACCACTATTTAGAATATATTTCGTTGTATAGGAGATTTAGAAACGGTGTGTTATACAATTGCTGAACCCCCAAAACTGCAAAAATAAATTTTTCTCCACTCAGAATAATTTTCACCAACTAAACACTATTTAGAATATATTTCTTTGTATAGGAGAATTGGAGACGATGTGTTATAAAATGATTTCACCCCCAATACTGAAAAAACTTTTGGGCACTGAGTATGATTTAGCAAATCCAAGCACTCTTTATAATACATATCCATGTATATGAGAGTTAGGCGTTATGTGAGCCTGCAAATGTCACCAAATAACAGCTTCTGGAGGTGGGAAAGATGGAATCAGCAATACCAAACTCCATAGCTATTGCTGTCTACAGTATGGAGAGTTAAAGGGAACCTGTCACATATGTTGTGCCCCCCTTGCTGAGGAAAGCACAAGCTAGTGTCAAACCTGCTATTTCCAGCGCTGTGTTCCTTATTCTGTAAGATGCTGTAGTTTTAGAGAAGTTACACCTCAAATCTTATTCATGAGCAGGTGTTAGCCCCGCCCACCAAAGGCTAGCACCGCCCATCTGACAGTTATTCACATGTTTCTACTATTTAAAGGAATAGGTTTATCAGTTGAGGTGGGTGGGGCTAGCCTCAGATGGGCGGGGTTTTACATAGAGGATTTTATATAAAGACATACACCTCCCCCCTTTCAGTTTTTACAATCTTTTCTAAACAAACTGTAACCCTGTAAGTTAACCACCCCATCATATATATCATAGCCAGCCATGTCTGTTATCCCCACTATGTCATTTTTTTTTTCTTCAGAGAAAAATATTTCTAGTTCATAAATTTTATTTGGTGCGACTTCTGGTATTAGAAAGCATGCAATTAAAAAATTTTTGTTTTTTATTCTTATAACATTGTCAACTCTCTGATTTATTACAAATTCCCAGCTCTCTATCTTACACACTATATGTGTAGTTGTCCTTCCCCCCAGTCCCCAGTTTAACCCTCCATCTGGTGCAGCTGATCTAACAGGCACAGCTCATTTCATTTTTTTTCTCTCTCCTCTCCAAATTTTCATAAAATATCCACTCTTCCAGTTATTTCCTATATTTACATTCTCTTTTAAACCTGATATCACAGTGTTAAAGGAAATGTGTCATCAAAAAATGACCTATTGTTTAATTCATTTTTGAATTTGGTGTTTTATGGCTTTTACTGGCTACTACTGGTCTGCCCTGACAAGCTGCTGAGGATGACAGGTCTGTAGCTATAGCGACCAGCTCTTATAGCCTATCAGGAGAGATCAAACAGGTCTGTAACTATAGCAACCTGAGGCGCTGATGCAGCCCATAACAGAGGGGATATCTAGGAATAGGTAGAACACTGTTAATGGAGACATATTGCAAAGTGACTTGTTTTTGCAAGATTTTTAACATTCGATCTTTCAGTTCACTTTTAAAGTTTTCTCCCACTCTGCTGCATTGAATCCTCTGGTTGCAAAGGACCAGAAATCTCCAAACAGATGCAGTTAAACTCTGCAGATTAGGTAACCACACCACAAATTAGTTACTTCTGTTAGAGTTCTTTCACATGGAGATTTTTTGGATGCTTTTTTAATGCAGAAATGTACCTTCTGCACAAGAAAAAAACATCCAAAATTGCATCAAAAAATGCGTCAAAAACACTAAGGGCCACATGTATGAAACGGTTTTGATCTAAAACTCACTTTTTTCCCCATAGGTTTCTTTGTTGCATTTTTTCACTTGCAGTACTACACTGCAATTAAACTGCCTTTATTCCCAGCAAGCCTCTTTCAGTTATCTAAATTGTTTGGAAAGGTGTTACAAGTGAGTGATCAATTACTGTGTTTAAAAGTTTTGTGAGAAACTAAAAAAATAAGAACATATAGTGCAGTAATACCAGTGGCAGCAGAACTACTGCCATAGCAGCCAAAGAGACTGCTACAGGGCTCGCACTCACCTGGGGACCCGGTCGGCAATGAAGAGAAACTTAATTTTTACTGATGGCCGGAGCCAGTCATAAGATGTGTTGCATCAATAGGGGGCAGTCTGTTACACACGGCTGCTAAAAAGTATCCCAAAAGAGCTGCCCCCTTAGTACCCCCCCCTCCTTGCCTCCAGGACACCTTGCTGCCACTGACTTGAATTACAACAGCCTTGAACTGCTGTTAGTGATGTGGCTCGATGTCTGTGCACAGAGGTCGGGATGAGGAGAAGGGCGACTGCACTGCCGGACTGAGAGCAGCTCATGGCAGGAAGCTCCTGCCATGTGGCCACCTCCTGGGTCTTCCCAAGACTTCTGGTCTCTCTGGACTGCATTTGTGAGCCAGCTACTCTGTATAAAAGTGTATGTGTCTGTATGTAATGTGTCTGCAATGTATGTGTATAAATATATATGTGTATGTAAAACAAAAAAATGGAGTAAAATCTATTGTGTAAACAATTAAAGAATTGCATTTAACTAATATAAGAAATATCAATACCTGTTCAGCATGTGTCTGGCGTGCGAGTGCATTGTGCGGGAAGTGTCTGGCGTGTGATTGGCATATGCGGGATGTGTCTAGCATGTGACTGGCGTATGTGGGATATGTCTGGTGTGTGACTGATGTGTGAAGTGTGATGTGTCTGGTGTGTGATTGCCTTACATGTGGGACGTTTGTGGTGTGCGAGTGATGTATTCGGGACATGTATGGTGTGTGAGTGATGTGTGCGGGACGTGCCTGGTGTACACTGTTCTTTCTGTCATTCTTGACAGAACATGCGTGTTTCATAGTTTGTAAGGCCGAAAAAAGACGAGACGTCCATCCAGTTCAGCCTGTTGTACTAAGGTGTTGATCCAGAGGAAGGCAAAAAACCCCAATGAGGTAGAAGCCAATTGTCCTAATTTTAGGGAAAAAATTCCTTCCTGACTCCAATCTGGCAATTGGAAAAATCCCTGGATCAATGACCCCCCTCCAGAATCCTAGACACTATAACCTGTTATATTATTACGCTCCAGAAATGCATCCAAACCCTTTTTGAACTCCGTCAGTGAATTCACCATGACAATTTCCTCTGGCAGAGAGTTCCACAGTCTCACTGCTCTTACAGTAAAGAATCCCTTTCTATGTTTATGTAGAAACTTTCATTCCTCAAGACGTAGAGGATGCCCCCTTGTTCTAGATACAGCCCTGGGTATAAATAAATCTTGGGAGAGATCTCTATATTGACCTTTGATGTATTTAAACATATTTATTATGTCCCCCCAAAGCCGTCTTTTCTCTAGACTAAATCACCCCAATCTTGCTAATCGTTCTGGGTATTGCAGTCTACCCAGTCCTTTTATTATTTTTGTTGCCCGCCTTTGTACCTGTTCAAGCTCTACAATGCCTTTCCTGTGCACTGGTGCCCAAAACTGTACACAATATTCCATGTGTGGTCTAACCAGTGACTTGTATAATGGGAGAATAATTTTCTCATCATGTGCCTCTATGCCCCTTTTAATGCACCCCATGATCCTATTTGCCTTGGCAGCTGCTGTTCGACACTGGCTGCTACAATTAAGTTTACTGTCCACCAGGATTCCCAAGTCCTTCTCCATGTCACTTTTACCCAGCCTTTTTCCATTTAACATGTAGTCATGTAATGGATTTTTCCTCCCCATGTGCATAACCTTGTATTTATCTGTATTAAACCTCATCAGCCATTTTCTTGCCCAGGCCTCCAACTTATCCAGATCCCTTTGTAATAACACATTATCCTCTATTGTGTTGATTACTTTACAGAGCTTAGTATCGTCTGCAAAGATCGATATTCTACTGTGTAATCCCTGTGTAAGATCGTTAATGAAAATGTTGAAGAGGATAGGGCCAATGTGATAAGTTATTTTTTTTTTATGGAATAGGGTGAGGGCAGGAGCTGATTGAAAAGTTTGCTATGGGGCCCTGCCATTTCTAGTTACGCCCCTGAGCAATACTTAAGATAAGTAAATATATGTCACAATACAATGTGTGAACTTCTTACAAATGCCATTATATTACATATTATCGCCATGTTGGATCTTTCTCATTAATCGGCTAGTGGGCTACAGCTGATTGAATAAGTGTAAAGAACAAAAGTTCATAATAAAACAGTAGTTCACTGCAGATAATTCCAGATGTGCAAATTGTACATTTCAATTACTCCACCCATGATCATATTTGATGTAATTGTCAATTCGTCACATTTATTAAAACATTATTAAAACATTTAAAAAGGTCAAAGGAACACTGAAGGGGTGTATTTCATTATTCAAATAAATCCTGACCAATACATGTATAGAAATACATAATTTGGTGGTGGGGTCATATTGACCCTATAGTGATTTTTTTTTTTTTCCATAGACAAGGGTTACGATATCTTGGATAGTTCATTTTCTTCATTCTTGCGACAGCCAAGGATGATAGCACCCCCTTAGAATGAGCTGAGGCAGCTACATAGCCTCTTCTGAAGACATTGTCAATGAGACGGCCGTAGAGTCAACACTCGGGAGCACAGTGTGTCTATAAAGAAATCGCCATGTTGACTTTGGAGGCTCACTCCATTCCTTATTCTGTAATCTCATACTTTTCTATAATATGAGGAAATAGCAGGAAATTCTTTCCCCAGACTGTTCCACTTCAGTAAAAAGGGATTTGGGTTGTGTTCTTTTCTGGCAATTCATGTACGATAATGTTGTGGCATTGTCGGATTTTACTGGCACAGGGTATCTATAAATGTCGTAAGGGAGTTAACAAAATCCTTCAACTACAGGAACATTTCTCTTTTGCACGATGGCCAATTCTCTACAAGGTACATATTAGCTCTACAACTGCAGCAAAAACTAATATTCACTGCCTTCAGGGATATATCACAAACTATACATGACAGATGTCTGCATTTAGCAGATACCTTTCACACAGAGCTTTCCCCCCAGCCCTCAACCTGTTACAGTTACGGCATGAACAAGGGCCATATCAGGTCTGAAAGATGTCAGTGTGATGGACTTTTTAATGAAGAAATAAAAGTTTTTTTGTCTTATATTTTTGTGCCGATAATTCTCTCAGGTTTTTTTTTTTCAACTGTTTATTTATTGAAATTTTTGTATATCCAACATGCAAGTCACAGTAATAATGTAGACAACATTTCCAACATTGCATTAACATGTCACAATACACTTAACGATTGACAAGGTTTGCTTGTATCCACGTGCTGAAACAACTAAACCCGTTTGATAAATCTATTATAAGACTTTTTCTTAGTCTCACTAAATAGAAGGATTCCATGCTCCAGTGGATACCGCACCCCGGCCTATATTAGTCATTTAGGGATTTTATATAACTCCTCCAGTATACAATATCCACCGCAGCACGCAATGACCATATCCACTCCACTGTGCCAAAAAGAAAAAAAAAGACATACCAGTCTTCATGACAGGTCCGCGCAAAGAGCCAGCTGACTCACCCCAAACAAGCCCACTCGCAGTCGTATCAATGGCCGAGAACAGGCATGCCCGAGACTCATCCGCCAACCTCCCGCACAAAAGTGCCACGAAGACCACCCTCCAGTATAGCAGAATTGTATTAGAATAAAGTATAAGGTCAACATGAATGCCCGTATACAATTACTGCATGACACTAAAACAGTCAACCAGCATAAAGGTTAGAGCAATAATCATCTCTTAGATAAAATGGGCACTGCCATTATCCAACACGGAACATAACGTATTGATCCATCTAACTCTTGAATAGTGAGAGCTTAACTGTATAGACTTTAGCGATTATGAACGGGACCTGAAGCACTAACATAAGTAGGGCTAATAAAGTACCCTCGTGACACTACTTTAAATCAAGTAAAAACAAAGTTATCTACTGTATCCTAAGACATACCATCAAGACATGACAGAAACATTAGGGATGACACCGGAAACAGACAACGGGAAAGAAACCAGTCATTGTCACTGTATGACCGCCAGTCCTCTCAGGTTTTTAATATGCTGACACTTCTTGTTATGTATAGAAAACTTTTCAGCTGTTTTGTCATTATCAGAAGGATAATTACAGGCATGATTACACGGAAAGGTTTCACCATTATGTATTAATCCTCCATTGACAATAGGAGATTTCCCAGGACACAGAGCATGTCTAGAAAACTCTTCTATAGAAGTTCATGGGTCTGCTCCTGTTCACGGGCTCCTTTGCCCATTTAGCTGCTGTATATCATCTCTCTAAGGGTGCTTTCACATGGTGCGTTTTTTTGTTCAGAAAGGCACAGCACTTAATGCTGTACCTTGCTGCACAAAAGACGCACCAAAAAGCACCCTAAATACGGGTAAAAGTAGCTCAGTCAAGATGCCCTCATAATCATATACAGAAAGCAGAAATGAGAAATCTCGTCAGCAAATAAAAATGCCTAAAAATGGTATATGTGTGTGTGTGTGTATATATATTTTATATATATACACACACACACACACACACACACACACACACACACACAATCCCATTAAAGAGAATACGTAAGAACATAAATAAAATGCATACTGTACATACCACCCCTGCATGCACCTAATCCCAGATACATCTAAGAGGGAATCCTGAAAGGAATACATTTTTTTTTTAGAAATGTCCTCCAGATGAAAGAAATAAAAAAAAAAAACAAAAAAAAAAAACGAGATTTGGTGGAGTGGGGTATGGTTTATATAAATTACATAATTAATTGCTACTGTATGATCCATATTCTAGGAGAATTATATACCCATTGGTGCTTCTGCAATGGATGTCAATGGAAGACTACAGACTTTTTTCACAACCTGCTGGATGCAGTCTCCTTTTCAGCTTTTACACTTGAGTCTAGTGTGTGGTGTTGTTTATCTGAGGTTGTACAGTATTTACTAAACTTTAAGACCTTTTAAGGAACAGACGGTTGCCACAAATGCAAAAACAGTGGCAAATATTGCAATTTTCAGTACTACCTCAACATTATGACCACACATTGCTGTCACACTACCTTAATTAAAAAAAACAAACAAACAAAAAACCACTCATTTTACTAAGACCAGCATTATCCACATACAATGATCATTTAGTGGTACATACCAGTACATACCAGTTCTACACAGATACTGTGCAGACCATATGTAAATACAGTACAGTTGCATCCAGTGTGTCTCAGGTATCTTCTGAGATTGCAGTTGTTCACTTTTCCTCCATTTGGCCCATTGTTCATTCAGACTTTTCTTCTACCCTCGATGTATTGGCGCATGTTAACACGGGCCGTATTTCAGGGTGAAATTGCGCTACAATACGCTCAAAGTACAGTACGCAAATAAAGTAATTCATAGCTTTCATTGAGAGCTATGATTACCTGCCGCTTTCCCCAATGTGTATTGCGTGGCAGGAGGAAGTAGTGACATGTCAGTCTATGGGAGCCGGCGCAGAAGTTTTAGAAGTACGCACTAGTCATCGTGTACTTCTAAAGCACCCAGCGTATAGTGGCGTGCACAGTATGCGCTGCTTTACGCCGCAAAAACGCTGTGTGAATTCACCCTTAATGTAACTTCGTATAGAGACTGCAAGCCCTCACAGGCAGGGCACTCTCTCCCTCTGGACCAGTTGTTAGTTAGTTGTCACCTTGTTCTTGTTTTACCTATGTTACATATATCACCCCCTCGAATGTACAGCACTTTGGAACTAAGGGTGCTCTAAAATAAATAATAAGAGGAATTACCATTTTTATACCATATTGCTTGGTTTGTATCATGTCATGTCTATTGTTTGTCAGGTATAACACCAGCACCACCTACTGGCCTAAAAGTATGAATGGCAAAACCAACAATACCCTGTTTCCCCAAAAATACAATTAGCTATATAATTTTTAGGGGATGTCATTTTTCCATGAACAAGAATTCACATTTATAGTTGAGCAAAAATCCACATGTATTAATATACTGTAGTGATTTCATCACAAACATAAGCAGCCAAACTCTGAATTGCATAAAAAAAAAAAAAAAAAATGCACTATGTCTTATTTTCAGGGGATGTCTTATTATCGGGGAAACAGGGTATTAATAGCCTAGCCTGAGACATGCTAACAGCTCAAGTTCCAGTCCCCTCTGTCCTGAATGATTTTCCTAGTAATGTGGTCTCACTACAGACTTTAATGGAATATCTCTAGGACAGCGGTGGCGAACCTATGGCACGCATGCCAGGCTGGCCACTCGCTGGCTTGCTGCACTGTCACCCGGATGCCACGCCGGGAGGGCTTAACAGAGCGGGAGCCGGGACCCGGCACGGACCCTCAGCGCTGAGGGTCCACGTTGGCCCCAGACACTCAGCTGGGCAGAGACGCGATGTAGTTACATCATCATGCCGCTGCCTGTCCTCGGTCGCATAGCCCGTCATAGGCTGTGCGACCGAGGAGCAGCCGGAGGAGCGTCCCCGCGCTGGGCAGGACAGAAGAGGAGTGCGCTGGGAAAGTAGTAAGGTATTAGTGTTATTTTTATTTGTGGAATCTATATACTGGCTGTGGTGGGTGGTGGAATCTATATACTGGCTGTGGTGGGTGGTGGAATCTATATACTGGCTGTGGGGGGGGGGGAAGCTATCTACTAGCTGTGGGGGGGGGGGGGGGAGGAACGCTATCTACTAGCTGTGGGGGGGGGGGGAGGAACGCTATCTACTAGCTGTGGGGGGGGGGGAGGAACGCTATATACTAGCTGTGGGGGGGGGGGGGGGAACGCTATCTACTAGCTGTGGGGGGGAGGAACGCTATCTACTAGCTGTGGGGGGGGAGGAACGCTATCTACTAGCTGTGGGGGGGGGGAACGCTATCTACTAGCTGTGGGGGGGGGAAGCTATCTAATGGCTGTGGGGGGGGGAGCTATCTAATGGCTGTGGGGGGGGGGAGCTATCTATCTACTGGCTGGGGGGGGGGAGGGAGAGCTATCTATCTACTGGCTGGGGGGGGGGGGGGAGGGGAGAGCTATCTATCTACTGGCTGGGGGGGGAGAGCTATCTATCTACTGGCTGGGGGGGGGGGAGCTATCTACTGGCTGGGGGGGGGGGGACGCTATCTACTGGCTGGGGGGGAGAGCTATCTATCTACTGGCTGTGGGAGGGGGGGGGAGAGCTATCTACTGGCTGTGGGAGGGGGGGGGAGCTATCTACTGGCTGTGGGAGGGGGGGGAGCTATCTACTGGCTGTGGGGGGGGGAGAGCTATCTATCTACTGGCTGTGGGGGGGGGGGAGAGCTATCAACTGGCTGTTGGGGGGGGAGCTATCTATCTACTGGCTGTGGGAGAGGGGGAGCCGTCTGTCTGTCTGCCGCCTGGTGGGGACCTGTATATTGCCTGTGGGGATCTATAGACCTACCTGCCTGAGGGGACCTGTATATTGCCCGTGGGGATCTATAGCCCTACCTGCCTGAGGGGACCTGTATATTGCCCGTGGGGATCTATATCTATATACCTACCTGCCTGAAGGGACATATCTATATACCTGCCTAATTAAGGGGACCTATACACCTACCTAACTTAGGTGACTTCTATACCTATAAGTAAGGAGTTGCTGGAAAATGGGGATTCTAAGATATTTGTGTCTAAATCTGCAGGGATGAGTGTTGGTCGGGAAAGTCAGCATGAAGGTATGGACTGGATGGAGAAGAAAAGGGAAAGTGAATGACTCATTGGAGAAACGTCACATGCGAGTCCCTAAATGTAGCTGAACTGTAATCTCTTATATGTGTGCGAAGTGTAATGGTGTGGCGGTATTATTCAGTCACTTTGTGGTGGCGATACGTGGTGGTATTATTCAGTCACTATGTGGTGGTGGTGTTGTGGTATTATTCAGTCACTATGTGGCGGTGGTGTTGTGGTATTATTCAGTCGTTTGCTGAGCACCTGTGTACACTGCTATCTACCACTATATGGTCACTGTATTCTGGAAATATGGCAGAGGGATGGGCTAGGCGGCCGTTACAGTCCTCGTTTTTATTGTTGTGCGTCCCCGCTTCCTGACGTCACCTCTCTGCTTCGTGCCGACGTTGTCGGCACTTTGCGGTAACTAAGGTATTTTTCAGTCGCAGTTTCGGCATTCGGTCTCAAAAAGGTTCGCCATCACTGCTCTAGGATATGCTTTCAATGTCCGACAGGTGCGGGTCCCACCGAGCGGGAATGCTTGGCTGTAATTGGAACTCCCATTCAAGTCTATGGGAGAGTCCTGACCTGCTCTCTGTTCAGAACGGAGATTTTCTGGGGCTTGTTTAGGAGATAGGTGTGGGTCTCACCTCTGGGACCCGCACTTTTCAGACATTGATGGCATACTCTAGCGAAATGCCATTAAAGGTATTTAAATAATAGGTCACTTTCTGATGACAGATTCCCGTTAAAATGCATCGGTCACCATTTTATGACTTACAGTGAATGTTATGTTACAGGATATCATCTGGTGATGATTAAATTAGATCGAGTTGTTTTACAAATACAGAAAGTTTTTATATAGCACCTGACTGCTGTGGGTCCAGCTCCTCTAAACCTGGCTGATCTGTTACATACCAGCCATGTGGATGAAAAGCTATGTTCATAATAGTTATTAGACTAAAACACAAGTAAAAGCTGGTTCTTCAATATCATCTTTATTGTTTAGTCTTCTTAAAAAAGGAGCTACAATATTGATATGAAAATGGTTTGCATTGCAATATTGATTATATTAAGGCCCCCAAGGTTCAGACAGAAGGAATGCTGTAACACAAATGTATTTATTCAAAGCCCATAACAATCCACCCCAATCCTTTTCTGCAAACACATTCTAAAGTCATGTACACAACTAGAACTTATCTAAACAACTTGACATTTAAGTGCTGAACTAATGAATGTACTAAATAAGACCATCAAAATCTCAGAAGTGTAAATCAGGAACCCAAATGAGTCAAAGACCGGTTCTGTAACCCACTAAAGTACCCTCCGTTTGTATGTGTTCCGTATATAAATAGCTGAGATTATAAAACGTTTCTCAAGAAAAGTCCTGCATTTTAGAGCAAATTTTCATCAAAAGCCGTTCTCAGCCAATAAACCTAGCTTGCATGAACATTTTGAGTAATAGACCAAGATGATTATTATACCCCACAGAGGGGGATGATCAAGGATCCAGCTCATCATATAAGTTGGCATATAAAGAAGGCTCAGTCACCAAGAGGGATATTAAGCTATTTATCTAGTCCTCATCAGAGTCTGAATCATATTTCTTTCCTCGGATAGTTTTCTTTTCCAGCTTTGTGAAGTGAGAGCCATATTTCTTCTGATTCTGAGTAGGACATTCCATAAGATTTCCACTAGGAAGAGAAAAAATAATAAAAAAACAACAAAAAGATATTGAAACAAAAGTAGAGTTAAATAACTGCAGGGTGTGCTCACACGGCATACTCTAGCATATGGAAAAATCTGAGCGGAATCAACATAAAATAAACATGAATTATATGCAGAGTTTTTCTGTGCCATTAACTTCAATGAGAAGTGTGTGGTTTTGGAGTGGAAATAAATGAAGTCGTAAACAAATCACTGAAAAAATTGTTAAAGAAAGCTGTACTCAAATGTATATCACTGCTAGCAAAACAATGAAGCTAAAATAAAACCTTTAATTCAAACTCTAAAATCAGAAAACATCCAATAAATAGCAGATGGTATATATGTAATTACATAAAACCTCTAGAAGACCAAGATATAGTAGGGTTGTTTTCTATGAAAGCCAAAAGGGGCTGGGAGAACATGAACAAGAGATGATGGCCAGATATACAACTTTCCCTATAAATCCCCTACCTATCACATGGAGGAACCTCTCCAAAAAGGGCGCCCCCACTCAACCTGTTCTCAACGCTATTGAAAGCAAGAAAATAGACGGTCCCCGCCTCCAATGATTATATCACCCAGAATAGCACTTGAAATAGGCTGGAAACCACAGAGTAATAATTAGGTCCAACAAATAAATTATGAATAATAAACACCAGCCCAATAAGAAATATCAAAAACAAATGTCTAAAGCATAGAAGATAAATATAATCCCAACGCATTTTGAAAGAGATAATTAGGGGCAATATAGCAAAAATAATAATAATAGGGGTAATACATTACATATTTGATGGTGTGGATGTAGCAGCTTAAGATAAATCCTATGATGAGGAAAGCCAGAGAGCAAGATGCATAAAGTTCCTTATATACTTACCAATCTAACTAGCGGCATAATGGAGATCAGAGTGTTCCAAAACAAAAGAGATGTCACGCCAGAAACACTATCAATACTGTAGAGCGCAAGTGCACATGTGCAATAAGGATAGTTGTGCTCATGATACAATAAAGTTGTCATAAGTGCAAAAAAAAAAGGTATATACAGAACTAAAAAGACTTTCATAGAAAACAACCCTACTATATCTTTTGTCTTTAGCAGTTTTGTATAAGTACATATAGAACATCTGCTATTTATTGGATGTTTTGTGATTTTAGAATTTGAATTAAAAGGTTATATTTTAGCTTCATTGTTTTGCTAGAAGTAGTAACACGCTCAATATTCTGCATTAAATCCACATGAAAAACAGAACAAAACCAAGTCTTATTGAAATCAATAGAATGCAGATTGCATACATTCTCATTGTATGGTCATTGTATAAAAATATGCCACATAAACATACCCTCTAAGTGGAATTCTCAGTGTGTTATATACACACACATATAAATGTGTATGTGATTATATATTCACAGTTGAAACCAAAAGTTTACATACACATTCATGTTTTTCTCACTATCCGACATTAAGTCAGAATAAACCTTACCTGTTTTAGGTCAATTAGGATTACCAAAATTATTTATATTTGCCAAATGGCAGAATAATGAGAGAGAATTTAAGGCATTTTTATTACTTTCTGCAAAGCCAAGAGTTCACATACACTAGAGTTACTATGCCTTTAAACAATTTGGGACAGCCCATATGATGATGTCATGTCTTTGAAAGCTTCTGATTTGTATTAGATGTACGCTATTGCCTTACCAGTGTGCACCTATGTTTACGTTTTTTTAAAATATATGGATGTGCACAGCCTAATTAATTTGTGTAGTCTATTTGAGGGATGGCAACCTCATTGGCTTGCTGCACTCCCCTTACCTCTTTTAAACCAGTGCAGGATAATTCAGTAGCAAGTTCCTATCACTCCCTGAGATGTTGTAGTCTGAATGGACTCCTAGTGAGGTAACATGTTAGTGTTAGGGACTCACCTGTGCTGGGATCCCCTTGACGTTTTTGGGAGGTGAGCTTAAACAATTCTTAATCAAAAACTGTAAACTAAGAATCCCAGGTTTTCATATTTTCCGTAGCAGTAATGCATTTTCAAAAAATTCCTATATACCTTGATGTTTTACTTAGTTTTGTAGTGTGCCACTGATATTTGTGTTAGATGTATGCTATTGCCTTACCAGTGTGCACCTATGCTTACGTTTTTTAAAATATATGGATGTGCACAGCCTAATTAATTTGTGTAACCCCTTTAAGGATAACCAAGTCAATGTTTTGGAGTGGCCATCACAAAGCCCTGATCTTAGTCCTATTGGAAATACATGGGCAAAGCTGAAAAGGCAGGTTCGAGCAAGGCGACATACAAACAAACGGGTAAGATATATTCTGATTTCATGTCAGATAATGAGAAAAACATGCATATGTGTCGTGTCTATATATAATATAATATATATTCATACATATATATATTATATATTATATATATATATATATATATATATTATATATATATATATATATATATATATATATATATATCTCAATCTATATATATCTATAGTATATATAACCCTGGTTTCAACTGTGTGTGCTATATACATATATATATATATATATATATATATATATATATATATATATATATACACACATACATACACACATACACACACATACACTCACCGGCCACTTTATTAGGTACACTTGTCCAACTGCTCGTTAACACTTAATTTCTAATCAGCCAATCACATGGCGGCAACTCAGTGCATTTAGGCATGTAGACATGGTCAAGACAATCTCCTGCAGTTCAAACCGAGCATCAGTATGGGGAAGAAAGGTGATTTGAGTGCCTTTGAACGTGGCATGGTTGTTGGTGCCAGAAGGGCTGGTCTGAGTATTTCAGAAACTGCTGATCTACTGGGATTTTCACGCACAACCATCTCTAGGGTTTACAGAGAATGGTCCGAAAAAGAAAAAACATCCAGTGAGCGGCAGTCCTGTGGGCGGAAATGCCTTGTTGATGCCAGAGGTCAAAGGAGAATGGGCAGACTGGTTCGAGCTGATAGAAAGGCAACAGTGACTCAAATAGCCACCCGTTACAACCAAGGTAGGCAGAAGAGCATCTCTGAACGCACAGTACGGCGAACTTTGAGGCAGATGGGCTACAGCAGCAGAAGACCACACCGGGTGCCACTCCTTTCAGCTAAGAACAGGAAACTGAGGCTCCAATTTGCCCAAGCTCATCGAAATTGGACAGTAGAAGATTGGAAACACGTTGCCTGGTCTGATGAGTCTCGATTTCTGCTGCGACATTCGGATGGTAGGGTCAGAATTTGGCGTCAACAACATGAAAGCATGGATCCATCCTGCCTTGTATCAACGGTTCAGGCTGGTGGTGTCATGGTGTGGGGAATATTTTCTTGGCACTCTTTGGGCCCCTTGGTACCAATTGAGCATCGTTGCCACACCTTGTGGAATCGATGCCACGAAGAATGGAGGCAGTTCTGAAGGCAAAAGGGGGTCCAACCTGTTACTAGCATGGTGTACCTAATAAAGTGGCCGGTGAGTGTGTGTGTATGTATATATATATATATACACACACACACACAACACACACACACACACACACACACACACACACACACACTAACACACACACACACACACACCACACACACAGTACAGACCAAAAGCTTGGACACACCTTCTCATTCTAAGACTTTTCTGTATTTTCATGACTATAAAAATTGTAGTTTCACACTGTAGGCATCAAAACTATGAATTAACACATGTGGAATTATATACTTAACAAAAAAGTGTGAAACAACTGATAATATGTCTTATATTCTAGGTTCTTCAAAGTAGCCACCTTTTGCTTTGATTACTGCTTTGCATACTCTTGGCATTCTCTTGATGAGCTTCAAGAGGTAGTCACCTGAAATGGTCTTCTAACAGTCTTGAAGGAGTTCCCAGAGATGCTTTGCACTTGTTGGCCCTTTTGCCTTCACTCTGCGGTCCAGCTCACCCCAAACAATCTCGATTGGGTTCAGGTCTGGTGACTGTGGAGGCCAGGTCATCTGGAGTAGCACCCCATCACTCTCCTTCTTGGTCAGATAGCCCTTACACAGTCTGAAGGTGTGTTTGGGGTCATTGTCCTGTTAAAAAATAAATGATTGTCCAACTAAACGCAAACCAGATGGAATAGCATGCAAGATGCTGTGGGAACCATGCTGGTTCAGTATTCCTTCAATTTTGAATAAATCCCCAACAGTGTCACCAGCAAAGCACCCCCACACCATCACACCTCCTCCTCCATGCGTCACGGTGGGAATCAGGCATGTAGACTCCATTCGTTCACCTTTTCTGCGTAGCACACACAGTGGTTGGAACCAAAGATCTCAAATTTGGACTCATCAGACCAAAGCAGAAATTTCCACTGTCTAATGTCCATTCCTTTTGTTCTTTAGTCCAAACAAGTCTCTTCTGCTTGTTGCCTGTCCTTAGCAGTGGTTTCCTAGCAGCTATTTTACCCTGAAGGCCTGCTGAACAGAGTCTCCTCTTAACAATTGTTGTAGAGATGTGTCTGCTGCTAGAACTCTGTGTGGCATTGATCTGGTCTCTAATCTTAGCTGCTGTTAACCTGCGATGTCTGAGGCTGGTGACTCGGATGAACTTATCCTCCGCAGCAGAGGTGACTCTTGGTCTTCCTTTCCTGGGGCGGTCCTCAGGTGAGCCAGTTTCTTTGTAGCACTTCATGGTTTTTGCCACTGCTCTTGGGGACACTTTCAAAGTTTTCCCAATTTTTCAGACTGACTGACCTTCATTTCTTAAAGTAATGATGGTCACTCGTTTTTCTTTACTTAGAATTTCTATTATGGCAAGAAAAAAGCAGCTAACAGTCCATTCAGTAGGACTATCAGCTGTGTATCCACCTGACTTCTGAACAACACAACTGATGGTCCCAACCCCATTTCTAAGGCAAGAAATCCCACTTATTAAACCTGACAGGGCACACCTGTAAAGTGAAAACCATTTCAGGTGACTACCTCTTGAAGCGTGAATGTGCAAAGCAGTAATCAAAGCAAAAGGTGGCCACTTTCAAGAACCTAGAATATAAGACATATTTTCAGTTGTTTCACACTTTTTTGTTAAGTATATAACTCCACATGTGTTAATTCATAGTTTTGATGCCTTCAGTGTGAATCTACAAATTTTATAGTTATGAAAATGTAGAAAACTCTTGGAATGAGAAGGTGTGTCCAAACTTTTGGTCTGTACTGTATATAGCGTAGATCAGGTGGTGGGGTGATGGAGTGGGATGGTTTAAAGAGGAGTTCAGTTTTTTCCACACTTAGTTTTAGGAGGCGGGAGCCGAGTGAGAAAGATGTGGATGTTAGACAGTCTTCGGTCCGGTAGAGAAGAGAGTCAATATCTGGGCAAGATATGTAGAGTTGGGTGTCATCAGCATACAAGTGGTACTGAAAGCCGTGTCATGCTATTAGCTGACCAAGGCCAAGAGTGTAGATAGAGTAGTGGACCCAGAACGGACCCTTGAGAGACACCTACAGAGAGGGGGCGAGAGGAGGAGGTGGTGCAAGAGTGAGAAACACGGATTGTCCAATCAGTGAGGTACAAGGAGATCCAAGAGAGGGCCAAGTCTGTGATGACGAGGGAGGAGAGAATTTGTAGCAGGAGGGAATGGTTGACAGTGTCAAAAGCAGATGACAAGGACACAGTAGTGATGTGAGGCTTTAGTGGTTGCTAGGTCATTGGTGACTTTGGTTAGGACAGTTTCAGTAGAGTGGTGGGATCAGAAACCAGATTGCAGTGGGTCAAGAAGAGAGTTGGAGAAGCGAGAGGACAGTTGAAGATAGACGTGCTGTTCAAGGAGTTTAAAGGCAAATGGAAGCAGTGAGATATGGCAATAGTTGAACAGAGGACGTCAACAGATGTTTTTTCTAAGGACGTGTGTGAGGAGGAGAAAATGCCAGAGGTTAACAGGGTTGAGGGTTGGGATGATAACAGCACTAAGACCTGGGATGAGGTGGGATGGCAGTGGATAAAGTCTACAGGTAGTGAGGTTGGATTTGGAGAGCAGAGAGGAGAGCTTGTCATAATTAAGTGGAGAAGCAGGTTTAAGGGGGGAAGAGTATTGTGCCAGTGTTGAGGTGGACGATGGGGACTATGGGGTGAAGCATTCTCTGATGAGGTTGATCTAATGTATATATAGTTATATATGTAAATACCCACACTGATAATTTAACTTCGAGTATGTTCACATGGCATATCGGTGACCTCCGTACTTGCATTTACATACAGTGTATATTTTTGTTAAACACAACAGAGCACACGTAAAAATTTGCTTCAGATTGTGTTTTGGATTTTACTATCAATTTTTATACATAAACTTCAAAAGGGAGAAGGCAAAAAAACCTGTGAAAGTTTATCTACGGATCTTTGTGCACATTTTCCCTTTTCCCATTAAAGTAAATGTAGAAAAATCTGCGCAATTTGTCCTGCGTGTACACCCAGTTAGTATCAACACAAATGCAGCTTACCAAGCACTGCGATATTGAAGTAACAGCACCTCAGTAACTTTGAAATGTTTCCTACCTGTAGTTAATTATTTCAGCACATCCAAGTCTCCATTCCAAAGTCTCTGTAGTAAACTCATCTGTATTGCCCAAATCTGTAAAACCGACAACATAATCTCTTGTTTTGCCGTCCTTCACTAGTGCGAGAGTTGGGATAACTTTGATGCGGAGTCGTTCACATAAGAAGGGAGCCTTCTCGACATTCAGTTTTATGAATTTCGTTTCAAAATGCTTTTTGGCCAGGACTGCCTAGTGTTTGTCCAGGATCTTACACCTAGTGAAGTGCAACATTGAGCAATAGCTTAGTCATCTTCCTTGGTAACCCTTACAGGCCTACCTTGTGGTTTCAAGCAGCACAGTAATTAGACACACAGGATAAGAATTACGAAATATAAAATGTTCACCGAACAAATGACTGATTTAAAGAAAAATCACTTAGAAGTTTACAAACCAAGTATAAGAAAGTTTAAGAGAAGAGACTTAAAGTTGATCAGATACTAGTGAATGCACGGGACGTATGGAAGAACCTGAATAATATGTACAATCTATAACGGGACCTTTCTTCTCTAAAACGTATTATAAATGGAGTTGAAGCAGTTTATTTTTTTGTATATCAAGCTTAGTGTTTGATGACGTGTTAGAAGGTTCAAAAACTTCCAATTCCCTACCCCTTTCAAGAGTTGGTTGTCAGTGAATAGAAAAATTCATGTTTGCATACAGAGCTGAAAACCTTGAATGTGCACCGGTATCCACCTTAAAGGGGTTGTCTCACTACATTGATTAATCTCACCTCAGTTCTGTTTTCTTGGTTTCACTTTGAATTCAGGGGCGTGTTTACTGGCTTCTACTAGGCTGCAGTAGAAGCCAGGTCTGTATCTTTTACAACTAGTGCAGATAGCCTATCAGGGTAGATCAAACAGGTCTGTAGCTATAGCGACCTGAGGAGCTGATGCAGCCCGTACAAGAGGGGATATCTAGTAATAGGTAGGACATTGTTAATGGACACATATTGCAAAGTGACTTGTTTTTGCAAGATCTTTAAAATAAAAGCAATCCTTGTAGCGAGACAACCCCTTTAAGTAATCCAGTGCAAGCTAAATCAGCACAAATCTCTCCTTGCCTTTTAGCATATTGAGGACAGTTAAAAAAAAAAAAAAAAAAAAAACCACACACTGGAAACCTCCTTCATATGTGAGAGAAGTATTAGATCTACATGGGTTTTCAGCTTCTGGGAACGGAACACACATTTTAAAAATGAAGAAAAAATAATGAAAAGAAAAAGCTGAAAGTTGAAGACTATAGAATGTTCTTGCTTTTGGATCCATTAACATCTGTATATGGCTTCTATTTATAATGAAAAACACAAGTCCGTGTCAGATCTATGACACAAACAGGGCCTCTCTGGTTTCACCATGGTGTCCATTGTTTTAATGGGATAAGAAAGGTAGAAAAAAAAAAAAAAAAAAAGCTGCAAGCATGTCCATCAACCACTTTCCTCGATAAATGTGACAGATTCTCATGAAATTAAAAAGGAAAAGAACCCTTTAATTGAATTGTTAAATTGTGCATAGCTAAACATTGGGGCACGTGAATTATTCCTGTCAAAGTTAGGCAGTGTAAATTTAGGACATGTTTACACGTCAGATTATGCATGAGGAAACATCCTAAAAGGGTAGAAATTTCAGCTACCCAATGCACAATGACGCAAATCCGCTTTAAGTAAGGGACACGGCGCTTCCTTTTTCAACCTGCATCCACAGAATCCAACACAAATCTGCGCCTTAATTACTGAGTGAACTATGGAAAGAATTAAATCAACCAAAAGTGGGATTCAGATTTTGAGGTAGAACTCCCTTCAAAATGTATTTTTGGGAACACTTTTTACATTACATGGAAACCTCTAAAGAAGCATTTATGCTATCTACAATACATGAAAAAAACTTTGAGATTCTTAGTTCACACGTTTTGAGCAAAAAATGCTTCAGCAACCCCCGGCTTACAACGGGATCTCAAGGCGGGTGGTCCTACTGTATTCTTGCCTCTCACTAGAGTAAAATTCAGTCTTCTCATAGGGTCAACCGACCTCCATAATTCAGAGAGAAAAAAAAAAAAAAAAGCACCAACCCTGCAAGCATTTTTCATGTATTGTAGATAGCATAAATGCTTCTTTGAGGTTTCCATGTATTGTATGCCCTTTTAGCAGATTGGTGTGCATGGTATTGGAGTGCGTGTATATACATATGCCGCAGCCAAGCCAGTGGCACCCAGGTTCACATTGTGTTTTTCAGAAATGTTTTTTTGGGCAGAACTATACGTTGTATTTGGCATATATTGCTTTTACTTTATATAGGGAGGAAGGGATGCCTCCATTTTGGTCTCTTGCACCCCGCCCACTTCCACAGGTTGTTATATCAGTGCAGTATGCTTGCAGGGTTGGTGCTTTTTTTATTTTTCTCTCTGGATTATGAAGGTTGGTTGACCCTATGAGAAGTCTGAATTTGACTCTAGTGAGAGGCAAGAATACAGTAGGACCACCCGCCTTGAAATCCCGTTGTAAGCCAGGGGTGGCTTAAGCATTTTTTTGATCAAAACGTGTGAACTAAGAATCTCAAAGGTTTTTCACTTTTTACAGTGGCTCACGCAGTTTGATAATCATGTTGGATCTTTAGACTGGTCTAACGTTTCACATAAACCATTAGTTGACTTACTTCACAACAATGTTCTATGCCAGAATTCGGTCTCACTGTCACAATGTAGAACAGGGGTCTGCAACGTCGCCTCTCCAGCTGTTGGGGAACTACAACTCCCATCATGCATTTATATAATTTATATCAGTGGGCATGATGGCAGTTGTATACCGGGAAAGCAGACGTGCAGATCCCAGATCTAGAATGAAGTCACACCCTGTGGTTGGAGTGTAAAATGTGTCTGAAATATAAACGTGTCTGAAACTAAGTGTGCCGAATTTTGGTGCATTTTATGGCAGATTTCGACCACTTTTTTTAATTTCAACCATTTAGATATATATTTTTTTGTCTGAGTAGATCATTAATAATGTGGCAAAAATGAATATAATCAAACATGCAAAAGAAATGCAATAAGAAAAAAAGACAACACTTTTTCATTTGTTCTAGAATTATCCAGCAATAAATTACTCTAACGTTATAGGTGTCCTCTTCAACAAAAATAAATTATTGACTTAGGCCTGGTTCACATCTCCATCACCGAGGCTCTAGCAGATCCTTAAAAAAAGAACACCAACTGCTCCAGGATGGAAACTCGACAGACCCCACTGTAGTCAGTTGGATCTGCCAGGTTTCCATCCTGGTGGTCATTATTTTAAAGATAAAAATTGCACTGCATGCTGCACTATTTGTCCTGCGCCACAGGGTCCGAACTGAATCAGATGTGAACAGGGCCTTACCCAGGTATTAACTAAAAGTCATCCAACTGTTTGGATGCTTACAGGCATGGCTGGCAGTAACAGAGGGCATGCAAGCCATCATGTCACTTCAACATGTGCAGACTGGTAGCAGCACACCAAGATATGGCACACAATAGGCCCTAAGAAACTGAACAGTTTTCTCTGCAGATCCAGGACGATAAATCTTTTTTTAGTGCAACACCAAGCAAAAAAAAAAAAAAAAAAAAAAATTCCAGGCATAAATAAGCTACAAGAGTACTGCTTTAAAAGGGCTTTTCCATCTTGGATATGCCATCACTTTATGATTGGTGGGTAACACAACCATTAAAGGACGACAGGAACTCAACACTGGTGAAGCACTGTACTCCCTTTTGAGTTTTCCTTGCACAGCAGTGCTCACTTTCTTTCCCCTGCACAGCCAGGTCCCTGGTGTGGAAGGTAAAGACAGTGGTGCGTCACCTTCACACATACAATTGGTTGGAGTCCGAACCCCCATTGATCAACAAGTTAATGGATTATTCCCATCACATTGATTAGCTTTAAAGATGCAGGCAAAGGTAAATAAAGACTATTACCAATTAATTGCTATTCTGACTTTGCTTCATTTCAGAGTTAGAACAGTTCTCATCTCCTGCTTGTTTACACAAGCTTCCCTAGGTTACTGATCACTTCTCTCTAGTTGCCTTGGCCAGTATGGGGAGGCCACTTCCTGCTGTGTCTGATCAGAAGCAGAGGAGAATGTGTATTTTTCTGACAAATATAAACCCTTTAGTGGCTTGAGCGCTGAGCTGGATGGCCGCATGAAAGAGTAGCTCTGCATTCTTATTAGCAACCTCAGCACACCGAGATAGCTCTCTCCACTGTGGTGGGACATCCGAAGCTTACCTACACCCTATCAGCATGACCAAGTGGGAGAAATCATCCCCAAGACCCAAAAAATGAACAGATTTCTTCGCCATCTCGGAGGCAGGAAGCAAGCAAGATGGTACCAGTGAGTCAGCAGGTCACGGCACAGATCTTGAGAGCGAGAGCACTTCTTCCAGGTGGCAGGGGTCACAGAGTCAAAACAGAAAATCAATGGTCTCTGTAGCCAGACCCCGGAGCATGACAGAATTGGAAGGAGACAAGGTCTCCAACGACTCCTTACCTCAGGATGACAGCGGTGACACGGCCTCATCTATATCAGGCAGTCCAGTTAAACAAAAGCAGCAGAGAAATGACTACCATCATACAGAGGTGGTTCAGATATGGAGGACAGATCCCGCCGCATTAATGTTATATTCAGAGGCATCCCTGAGATAGTCGCAGCCCCGGAGTTCACCCCTTTCATATAGGGTTTTAGCAAAGCATTGTTGCCGGATTGTTTACAAGGGGACTTGATTATTGATAGAGCCCACAGGGTCCCAAGGCCTAAACATTTCTCTAAAAACATCCTTAGGCTATGTTCAGACGGCTTATCCACGGCGTAATTGCGGGACGGATTTCAGCTCGCCGGCCCCATAGACTTTCATTATCCACGGCGCGTATCGCGCCGGGATAATGTGCATGTCGCTTTCTCCCCGCTTGCCGTATTGTGCGAGCGGGGAGAAGAGACGGAATCCATAGTTCTCTATGAGAACTATGGATCACCGTAATGACTGGGACGGATTTCAGCTGTATTGCAGCGCAGTACTGCGCGAAATACGGACTGAAATACGTCCCAAAATAAGCCGTGTGAACATAGCCTTAGAGATGTTCTAGTCTGTATACATTTTTTCTATATCAAGGAAAAGTTCATGATACATCACAAAAAGGACAGTATTCCTGAGAATTTCACAACATCTCTTTATTCACAGAGTTTTCGGCTGCTACTCTACAAATGCGCCGCAACCTCTCTCTGGTTACTACTGCACGCCGTGCCAATCAGATCTTACACAGGTGGAAGTTCCCGGTGCAGATCTTTGTTTCAAGGAACACTACTACTCATGTGATCTCATCATTGGAAGAAGGAATTATTCTTCTCAAGTCTTGGGGTACTTTCTCCAAATCTAAAACAAGCACAGCCACTCCCTCAAGTTATAGAAGAATGGACTGTGGTGGGTAAATAGCCTTAACCCTGCACTTAACTAAAAGAGTTGGTGCACCTCGGAGTTCGGTGTCCTCCTTTTCTCTTCGGGACAAGAAGTAGCTACTATGCTACATTGTTCATAGCTATACTGTAGGATATAATATGCTTTACTTTGCACTGTTTTCCAAATGGTTTGATTTTCTTAGGTACGAAAGAGACATTACACGAGACACATCTGGTGCATGCAGATTGCAGATCATGGATTACAATGGTTTGGTAATTTTGTTATTGCAAATCTATTAACATTTCACAATGGTACCGACAGTGGCATCATTAAATATTAAGGGCCTTAATAACCCACAGAAAAGCTCTCATGTGGTCCGAGGCTTTGTTCCAAAAATGTGACATCCCATGTGCTCAAGAGACCCATGTCATCCAAAAATATGCATGAGGGGTTTTGATAGCTATTAATTCAGTTGTCTTTCAGCTTCGGCAAGAAATAGCTGACCCTAATGGAAGGTTTGTAATTCTCATTTGCGTGATCAATAATGAGACTTACACCTTGCCATCTATTTATGCACCTAATAAATTATCAAACTTGCTTTCTAAATAAAATTATTAGAATATCCTCTAAACATAAGAAAGGGAAATTTTTTATAAGCAGAGATTTCAACGAGGTACCAGATAGTTTTTGGGATACATCCTCAAAAAAACGTCCTAATAATACGGATATTAACCCTACTCTTTAGAGAGAGGAGCTATTTGATGTATGGAGAATACTGAATAACACAGAATGGGATCACAAGGCATTATGGGAAAAGAGCAGAGTCCTCAATTTGCTTCTGACGCACTGAGTCTTTGGAAAGCAAAAGGGATGTTAGCCAAGCCAGCAAAACTCATCTAGCTTGGCTAACATCCTTTTTGCTTTCCAAAGACTCAGCAGCAAATTGAGGATTTGTTACATCCAATAGAGGGTGCTTGAGCTTTCAGTTCTTTTCCCATAATGCCTTGTGATATGCAGATGCTTAGTGGGGTGCAAAAAGGCAATCTTCAAATCTCCACATGCCTATATGGTGCCCTCCCCAAGGAGAGAGACTCCCTTTACAGAAAGGGATTATACTTTCTTCCCTACATTGCACCATAACTATTTAAGAATATATTTTTTACAGATAAAATTTTATTACCTGCAGTATTTACAGCAACCATAGGTACCATTAAATGGTCAGACAACGCCCCGATAAAACAGAAATCTCAGAAATATAATTCCTGCCATAACTTTCTTTGGTGCTGCAATAAATATATCTTATATCACACCCAAAACACAAAGAAAAAAAGTGAAAGAGGCTTAAAAGAATATTTTGAAATAAATTATATCCAGGATACCAATACTGACTACCTCTGGAATGTCCACAAAGCATACATATGGGGAAGTTCCAGCAGATTAACACAACTACTTAAAGAAAAAAAAAAACTTAATTTTGTCTCCTCTTACACACAGGGAATCAGAAAACAAAAAGACCCCTAACCATGAGCCAATAGAAGAAATTGCCTCTCTTAGAACCCAACTCTGAAATCATCTAATTTCAGACTAAGAATACAAATTTAGAAACCCCAAGGCCCTATGCTACTCCCAAAGTAACAACGCAGGGAAGATGTTACCCAAATATTACAAATCTAAACAAGCAAAATCAAGGATTTCCAACTTATTTGACTCCCGAATCCTCTGGAAAGCTTTATAGTCCAAGAAATACAGCAAATGATTTTTGCAGGTTTTTCCTCATCTCTATACCCCTCAGCCCTCTAAACAACCCATTCAGTTATACCTTAATAAAATTAAGCTACCTAAATGATCTTTAAGCCAACTGGAAAAACGTAACTCCCCGATAACGAAATCCAAAATACTCTCTTCTATTAATCTACACCCGGTCAATAAAACTCCTGGTCCAGATGGATTAACCAGTGAGTATTTTAAACCCTTTGGATCCATTCTTTCCACATATGTACCTTTTTTTTTAAAAAAAAGTAATATCCACTGGATCCTTCCCTAAAGAAAATCATGAGACCTTAGTAACCACTTTGCCCAAACCTGGAAAGCCACCTGATATTCCGAGCAATTTTTGTCCAATATCACTTTTAAATGCATATTTAAAATTTTCAAAAATGTTGGCGTCTAGAATTGCTCAAATTATGCAACATCTATTTGGAAGCGATCAGGTGGGCTTCATAAAGGGAAGATAAGCCTTTAAAAATACACCCATCACATAGAAAGGGGAGGTTTTCCGGCAGTTCTGCTCTCGCTTGACGTTGAGAAGGTGTTCAACCGTATACATTGGTCGTATGCCTTCTCCGTATTAGATCTGATGGGATTTGAGGGAAATATCCAGGACTGTGGAGTAAGTAAGCCAAAGCTCCGACTCCAACTCCTCAATTTTCCAAACTCAGACTCCCGCTCCCTCATACACGGCGCAAGTTTAAGTGATAACTTTACTGTAGTAAAGCTTTTTATCACCTTATGATACAATAATCAAGCTATTTAGGTAGAACATACACTGACAAGCAAAATAGTAACAGTGTTTAGAACTTTTGACTTTCAGGCTCCATTTGACTTGCAAGTATTTAGCATCTGCTTAGTTCTGCAGTTTCTTGTCATGTAACTGCATTGTTACTGTTTTGCTCCTAAAAATTAAAATGTTAATTTTAATTATTTTGTTAGCATTTTGTAAATTCACATTTGGCTTTCAACACTGCCTTAATCCTTCTGGGCTATCGATCAGATTTAAGCATGTCTTGACCAAAATCTGACCCCAGGTCTCTTCTACACGTTCCCAATGTTGGTGAAGACTGGTCAACTCACTTGGGTACGAATACAGCTTTTTTCAACTCTAACCACAAGTGTTCGAGGGGGTTGAGGACTATGGAGGCCAATGCAGCAACAACTTCATTATCATTGAACCATTCCTTCTCCAACCTTGATGCATCGTGTCGTTGTCCTGCTGGAACACGGTCGTTCTTTTCCTACACATAGTACTCGAGTGTATGGAGTAACTCATCCTGTAGGACACTCACATATAGCTCAGCATTGAGATCAACCATGATCCTGGTCAAGTATCCAACATCTTTGGCTGTAAAAAAAACCCCTATCATCAGGCTTCTTCCACCAAACAAGACATTTCCTTCAATTTCTCGATCAATTAGCTTCCTCTTCCTTTGATTCTTCCAAACTCATTTGCACCCATCGTCGCTCCAAATCACTTCTTTACAGTCTTCAAATGTCCACTTTTCGTACTTTTTTGCAAGTTGGCGACGATACTTCTGGTGAGATTGATGTTGAGGCTTTGTCACCTTTTCTCGGGTCACCACTCCACATTTATGTAATGGATGTCACATGAATAATAATAATAATAATCTTTATATAGCGGCAACATATTCCGCAGCACTTTACAATATAGAGGGAATAAGCACAGACAAACCAGACATTACATTATAAAAAAGCTACTGACAAATGAGACACGCGGTGTGAGGGCCCTGCTCGCAAGAGCTTACAATCTATTAGGGTGTATGGGTGAAACAAAGGGTTACAAGTGCTTGGTTTACAATGGACCAGCAATCTTACATAAATATTGGGTAGTATAAATAAAAAGTGGATGAACCGGACATCCCAACCATACATCTATATACAAATAAGTGCCTGTGGGTGCCAAAGTGCAGGAAGTGACGAATCTGTGACAGAATTTGGGGGGTTGACAATTAGGGATCTTGATAGGCTTGTCTGAGATCTCACTATTAAGAAGCATGCAAGCCGCCGCCGCCACCACCACTGTTGTGTTTGTCGCACCAGAACCAATAGACCTTTTAATGAGCCGACTTGTTGACAGAGTTTCCTGGACATCCACCTCTTTGCTCTTGAATGGATAGACTGACTGTATTTCGTATTTTTCCAGCTGTCATGGCCTCACATGATGCAGCTTGGCAATTTGGCCCAGAGATGCTATCAATGAGTTGGATGATGCGGTTTCTCTTTTCTTGGGAAATCTGCTTCATGCTCGAACCAGTGACCTTCGCTTAGGAATCAGCCTAATAACAAACTGAGCTATTAGGGAATGTGAGAACTTGTAATTGCAGGTTGTAGTTTGTAGAATACAAGAAGAAAATGATTCCACCACCAGGAGCGAAACAGTAACAATGCAGTTATATGACAAGAATCTGCAGAAATAAACATGTGCTAAATAGTTTCAGGTCAAAGTTATGTATGGCAGCCTCACATTCAAAACTGTAGTGAATGGTGAGATATGGAGCCTGAAAGTCAAAAAGTTCAAAACATTGTTACCCTTCTGCTTGTTAGTGTAAAATATATTTATTGGATACAACTTTAGAACACAAAAACCGTTAATAAATTGTAAATATGCAAAACGCTGCAGTAAATGGGAACAAACAGTTTTCAACAAAAACATCCTGAATAACATTTGTGGAGTCTATGAATTTGTTCTGAGAAATAGTATTGACTCCATCAGATTCTCCTTCATAGATGACCTCAAATCAGATCTCATTATTTCCAGGCTAGAGAACGGCCTCTCTACAACTACTGGGGTTGTACACAAATAAATCCAGCTATCATTAATAAATAGCGTTTCCTTAGGTGACACGCACCTTTCAAAATAGAACTCCTCTCCATATATATATAGAGTAACATTTACATTAACCTGGACAACTTTGACAACTTAGTTACACTGGCGACGGTCCATTTATTGTAATTTGTATTTGGAGTATCCCATATGAATTTAGATCTGGTTATATCATGTATAGTATGAAACAGTATATGCCTGCTATTATCTGGATCCCTTGATATGCCTATTTTAATGATAATTCTTTTTATGTATGTTGTTAATAAAGCTATATTTGTACTTTTGAACTAAATACTCTCTGGTCCTTAGTGTTTAACTACTGGGGTTGGTGGCAAAGAGGTGTCCACATGGGTAACATCTCTAACAATTTCAGGGTATAAAGGAATTGCCTCATGTTCAGTCAGTTCTGATGAACGGTTGAACTCTTCTACTACTTTGAGAACAAGTGTTGCTGAAATCTGGTCAATCTATTTGCTATGGGAACGGAATCTTTTCCCCTGGGGTAATGCTTTGCCTGCTCCATGTCATCCAAATACTTTTCAAAGTTAAACTCCTTATCTGAGGAGGCTGAAGATATGGGAGCAGAGCACTAGCAAGACAACTCCTTTTGCTCTTGGCACTGCAATGAACTGTATAAATTTATTATATATTTTGGGAGTCGGTCCATTTTATGACGACTTGGACTCCACAGCCTGGAAACATCACTAGTGCTATTTCAGCTTTGTACTCTGAACCCTCGGCAAGGGCAAGGGTTTATACCGATGGCTCCTTATCGGATTCTTTTAAAATCACAAACTGTGCACGTCAAGGGTGCCCTCTGCCACTGGTTTTTGTTCACTCCATGGATCCTTTGGCTCAAACAAAGAAAACCTGTCAAATAGATTACACCCCCCTTGCTGAGGACAGCACAAGCTAGTGACAGACATGTTTCCAGCACTGTGTCCCTTAGGGCTTGTTCACACAGAGTTTTCACTCCGTGTTATAAGCGCTTTGTAGATCCGTCTTGCAGACCGACAAAGCGGACCCAAAGACGGATCGAAACAATTAGCAGTGACTTTATCACTGCTTGCTATTAGGAAGATGCAGCGGCGTTCACATGAGAGATCGCCGCTGCGTGTTTCAAAAGCGCCGCTCAGGTCCGTCTTGAAAAGAACTGCATGTCAATTCTTTTCAAGACGGACCCGAGCTGCGCTATGGAAACACGCAGCGGCGATCTCTCATCTGAACACCGCTGCGTATTCCTAATAGCGTAAACATGCGCCATGTATGAGGGAGTCAGGAGTTGGAGGTTTGGAAAATTGAGGAGTCGGAGTTGGGGCTTTGGCTTGCCGACTCCACAGCACTAGTGGAATATCTTCACTTGCTTTGAAAGAGGTTACCCCTCTTCCCCTCCTAAATAGGGTCATACCTAATTTAAATAGTGTTGGGAAGAAAAAGGAAATACTAATCTAGCGCAGTTTTAAAAAGGAAATATATTAAAATCCTTTTCAGATCTAGTTCAACAATTTGATATCCATCAAAGGGAGTTTTATAAATACTTAACAATGCGGCATTTTTTTGATGTCAGATGATACTAAACAAGCACACTACAACCCTCAGCTATTCCATTTAATTAAATCTAAAGTTACTGGTTTGGGTCCAATATACAATGTAATACAAGGCAATTGGAATTTTAGAAGTCACATCCATTTCATATGTGGGAGCAAGAGTTGAACAGACCATTACACCCTCACAATGGTTGAACGCCCTTCAATGGTCTTTTATGAGTAACACTTACATTGAAGCAGCAATAAAAAAAAACACTTTGAGATGGTACCTGACACCAGTTAAACTACAGCACATGTACCAATCTGTTTCTATGAAGTGTTGGAGAGGTTGTGGAGAAAAAGGTACTTTATTACTCATATGATGGGGTTGTCCCCTTTTAAGGTCATATTGGGATGCAGTTTTTCAGTTGCCACATTCCACTTTCAGGTACACCTTTCCTAAATTGATCGCTCCTAAGGCCTCGTTCACACGGCGTATTTGGGCACGGATTGGCGCCGTACTCCGCGCCGGATTTGCGCTTCAGTACGGCGCCAATCCGTCCCTGTCATTACCGTAATCCACTGCTCTCATAGAGAACAGTGGATTCCGTCGCTCCTCCCCGCTTGGCGAATCCGCCGCGGGGGGGAGAAAGTGACATGCACATTATTTACGGCGCGTAAGCGCCGTAAACAATGCATTGTCTATGGGGCCGGGAGCGGCGCCCCCGCCGCGCTCCGGCCCCGCCCCTTATTCACGGCGGATTTGTGAGCTCAATACGGCTCACAAATCCGTCGGGAATAAGCCGTGTGAACGCGGCCTTATTATTGATGTGAAGCAATGCAAAATTTCATCATGGAAATTGTGTAAAATTCTTAGAACGGCCAGACTTTTGATCACAAGGAGACGGAAAAGAAAAGATATTCCTAGTATTGCTGAACGTATTGCATCTATTTACACATAACACACACCTTTACTAAATTATGGGCTCCAAGGAGGAACAGTTTATCTTATTCAGAAATTAGTGACCATTAAAGTGGGGATTCTGTATTTGTAACCTACACTGTATATAACCAAGTGCCTATATATATTATGGAGTGTAAATGATATTCTCTTATTCTGTCAATATATACCTAAGCTATATTTTTGCCATATTATATACACACACATACACCTGAAACGATCTCTGTTAATGTTCTTTCTATTTTGTATTTACCACAGAGGTTATTGAATATATATTGCTTCATAACACAAAAACTTGGTGGTTATTGTTTAGGTTTGATTTTGCCTATGTGTAACTTACACCAATAAAAATAATAATAATAAAAAAATAAATACATTTAAACCCTTTAGAGCTCTTCAGCCCTTGATGCCCCCCGCTGCACGGCTGCCGGCGTAATTGTTGGGCGAAATCCGGCCCGCAATTACACCGGCAATAAGCCGTGTGAACATTGCCTATAAAGCTCAGCTTGAAATAGCAGAACTGAAATATCCGTCACTGTTCTCATCCCAACAGAGAGGAGTTGCTTGCGCTCCAATCACTCACAATGGAATGCAAGCCTCTCAAACATGTTGGGATGAGAACCTGGAAAGGCAAGAGGAAAGGAGCGGATTGCAGAGAACCCTGAAGCGGCCAGGGGACCACTAGACAAGAATCAATTTTTTTTTCTGCCCCACCTTGTAACCTACACTGTATATAACCAAGTGCCTACATATATTATGGAGTGTAAATGATATTCTCTTATTCTGTCAATATAAACCCCATCGCAATGTAATTTTTTTTTAATGGATAACCCCTTTAATGTGTGGGGGAATCTGAATGACTTATTTCATAAAAGGCAGAAGTATTTTTACAATACCTGAAAGAGGAATCTTTGTAAAAATGGCAGACCACATTTTTACTCTCTTTCACTTCCTGGAAGAAGTCTCTCTCACTAGGTATTTCTCTGTATTCTCCATGGCCTTTGGAAAGCCACTCCTGAGCAAATGTAAAAAAAACCAAATATTTAAGTCAGCATCACAATTTAAAATCCACGTTTCTCAGACAACCAGATATCATGGTTCACCTTATCTTGTCTGCTCTCTAGACATCAGAATCTGCTCCCCTGATGAATCTCATCTAACAGGGGAAACACACCGGGAGAATTTACTTGATGCATCTCTTACGAGCCTTACAGTGTATTTGGCCCCGAGTAGGGATTACAAGGGCGACTCTAGGGATAGCCACCTGGAGTGGGGCCGCCCCTCTTGGGGCGATGACCCCTTAAGGAACCTTAATAAGGCCTATGAATAGGGTTGATATAGGGATAGTCCACACTCTCATGTATAGCTATTAAATTCCCCCCCTTTTCTTACTTATACCCATGTATTTGCAAAGGGGAGACACAGTGAGTAAAACCTTTCTGTATGTATAATTATAAGCAGCACAAAGTTCGATGCAAGTTATTAAAAAAAAAATCTGTTAGAAGAAAGATTCAGATTACACTGCGTCGTTGCTAATAGAGAATGACAAGAAAACGCAATATTTCATTATTGCTTCCACTGCAGAACCATAAGAAAGAACTGTCAAGCCACATCGACTATGCCATGAAGTGATAGCAAGGTTGTCTGTACATCTTGTAATGAGAAGTTGGTCTGTCACAGTTCACACTAATTAAACAGAGAGACTGATGAAGAGTAAAGATTTTGAACAATCTGCCAACAATATAAAATTTATTTTCCATACAGGGCACTAAAAACGATGCTCAGGACAGCAGGAAAAAAAAATAAATAAGTTGCTATTACAAGAATAGCAGCTGATATAATTTAGCTGCAGTGTTGTCATGGGGACCAAGCATTGATCACACAACCACAAAATACAACAATGGGGCACATTTATTAGGGGCCGGTATATTCGCCCTGTTTTGCGGCCGTCCCCACGGCCGCGGGGGACGGGGACGGTTTTCTCCGCGATGAGCGGAGATAAGCCCTCCCCCTTCATATTGAGATGCACATATTTTGTCCGGTAACCGGCCGGAAGAAAGTGCATTCACAATGTTCTACGGGCGGCAAAACCGCCGGGCGGAAAACCCGTGCAGTGGGGACTGCTGCACGGGTTTTTCCATAGAGCCCCAATCTGCTCATTTGCGACCGGTTTTTCAGGCGGTCTGAAAAACCGCAAACCTACTGAGAAACCGGCTGAAAACCCGTGCAGTGGGGACATGCCCTTACCGTGTCCCATTTAATACAGTTGTGCATATCTAACAACACATCTATTATGTGTTTTAGACAGATTCTAGACACTTATATGCCTCGTCTGACAGAAAGGAGCATGATCTTGTTAAAAGGGGCATGGCTTTACAGGAAAAGGGTGGTGGTTTAGCATGTATAGTAGGGTAAAAATAGAAGGTACAGGCTTAGATTTCTGAACACTATGATAAA
Organism: Phyllomedusa bahiana; assembly: GCA_025379985.1. Taxonomy (NCBI): domain Eukaryota; kingdom Metazoa; phylum Chordata; class Amphibia; order Anura; family Hylidae; genus Phyllomedusa; species Phyllomedusa bahiana. Next base: position 75,786 of record JAODAL010008345.1, on the reverse strand, counting down.
CGTGGTGCATTGTAAGACTGTCTAGTCCAAGTTTGAATTGAATGTGTCATCAAAAAATGACTTCTTGTTTAACTCATGTATTTATATTAAACACATTTAAGAATTTTTGGGGGAATTTTCCATATCACTTTCAACATTTAAAAAAAAAAAAAAGTCCTGCAGTTTTCACTTTGGCTACTAAGCCTAATAATAATTTGACAATTCCTGCTATGAAGAGAAAGATTTTCAGCAGTATGCTCATTATCAGCACAAGCAGAGTCAAACTGAAAGGAGACACCAATGTGTACAGATAACACTGGATCCATCAGTCACAATAGAAGATAGTCGCAGCTCCCCCTCTCTTCCCCTCCCTACAGTCATGGCCAAAAGTTTTGAGAATGATACAAATGTTAATTTTTACAAAGTCTACTGCATCAGGTTTTATAATGGCAATTTGCATATACTCCAGAATGTTATAAAGAGTGATCAGCTTAACAGCAATTAATTGCAAAGTCAATAGTTGCCTAGAAAATGAACTTTTTCCCCCCAAAACACATTTCAACTTCATTGCAGGCCTGCCTTAAAGGGACCAGCTAACATCATTTCAGTGATTGCTCCATTAACACAGGTGTGCGTGTTGATGAGGACAGGGCTGGAGATCAATCTGTCATGATTAAGTAAGAATCACACCACTGGACACTTTAAAAGGAGGCTGGTGCTTGGCATCATTGTTTCTCTTCTGTTAACCATGGTTATCTCTAAAGAAACACGTGCAGTCATCATTGCACTGCACAAAACTGGCCTAACAGGGAAGAGTATCGCAGCTAGAAAGATTGCACCTCAGTCAACAATCTATCGCATCATCAAGGAATTCAAGGAGAGAGGTTCCATTGTTGCCAAAAAGGCTCCAGGCGCCCAAGACAGACCAGTAAGCGCCAGGACCGTCTCTTAAAAGTGTTTCAGCTTTGGAATCGGGCTACCAGCAGTGCAGAGCTTGCTCAGGAATGGCAGCAGGCAGATGTGAGTGCATCTGCACGCACTGTGAGGCGGAGACTCATGGAGCAAGGCCTGGTGTCAAGGAGGGCAGCAAAGAAGCCACTTCTCTCCAGAAAAAAACATCAGGGACAGACTGATATTCTGCCAAAGGTACAGGGAGTGGACTGCGGAGGACTGGGGTAAAGTCATTTTCTCTCCCCTTTCCGAATGTTTGGAACATCTGGAAAACAGCTTGTTCGGAGAAGACAAGGTGAGCGATACCACCAGTCTTGTCTCATGCCAACTGTAAAGCATCCAGAAACCATTCATGTGTGGGGTTGCTTCTCAGCCAAGGGAATCGGCTCTCTAACAGTCTTGCCTAAAAACACATACATGAATAAAGAATGGTACCAGAATGTCCTCCAAGAGCAACTTCTCCCAACCGTCCAAGAGCAATTTGGTGATCAACAATGCCTTTTCCAGCATGATGGAGCACCTTGCCATAAAGCAAAGGGGATAACTAAATGGCTCAGGGAACAAAACAGAGATTTTGGGTCCATGGCCTGGAAACTCCCCAGATCTTAATCCCATTGAGAACTTGTGGTCAATCATCAAGAGACGGGTGGACAAACAAAAACCAACAAATTGTGACAAAATGCAAGCATTGATTGTGCAAGAATGAACTGCTATCAGTCAGGATTTGGTCCAGAAGTTGATTGAGAGATAAAAACATCTGACAAACATAAAAAACAGAGGGCAACAGATCATGTGAAAATATAATATTTGTGTCATTCTCAAAACTTTTGGCCATGACTGTACACACTGACTTCTTCCCAGGTCACAGAGCAGGACTAGAAAACTCTCCTATAGAAGTCAATGGGACAGAGTGAGTCTTAAAGGGGTTGTATCATTTCATTAAATGGTCTTCAGAATAAGGGGACAGTGAAAACAAGTAACTTTGCAATTAGATGTCATTAGCAAAGCTGTCTTGTTATCACAGGATCCCTTATCTTCTGTTTCTGTTTACACTGATATCCAGTCCTGGCCAGATCCCTCCTCCTTGCATTTCACTAGCTGAGAGCTCATTCAGGCCGTGTTCACACGGCTTATTCCCGACGGATTTGTGAGCCGTATTGAGCGCACAAATCCGCCGTGAATAAGGGGCGGGATGGGGCGGGGCCGGAGCGCGGCGGGGGCGCCGCTCCCGGCCCCATAGACAATGCATTGTTTACGGCGCATACGCGCCATAAATAATGTGCATGTCACTTTCTCCCCCCGCGGCGGATTCGCCGAGCGGGGAGGAGCGACGGATTCCACTGTTCTCTATGAGAGCAGTGGATTACCGTAATTGCTGCCGCGGATTGGCGCCGTACTGCAGCGCAAATCCGGCGCGGAGTACGACGCTAATCCGGGCCGAAATAAGCCGTGTGAACGAGGCCTTACATTCTTTTCAGCCCTCTGTCGGATTCTCGGAGCTTGCATTCCTGCCTTTCACTCATAGTAAGGGACCGGCGCATTTTCACTCTGCACAGCCAGAAGAATCAGAACAACACTGCAGGGCTTGTAAAATCAGGAAAACGCACAATTGTGTGTCGATCCCTGCCTCTCTAACTCAAAGTTAGGGGCCGTAGCAATTTCTCTCTGCACACCTAGCAGAAACACACTGCAGCAGATTCTACAATCAGAAAACAGCACAGTTGTGTCTCAGTGCCTAACTTTCCTGCATAGAAGGGAGATCTGTGCCATTCATAGAAAGCTGGATTCAACTGTAACAAATCTCCAGCTGTGAGAGGACGAGATCAGTGCTCAGTCTAGATTGAATGCAGCCTGTGGTATGTATACAGCTCTTACAAAATAAAACTGATCGGGAGAGACACAGTGATGTGGACTCAGAGAGGGGGCGGGGGGAGTCTCGGGAGCCAGCATGAACAGTGAAGGGGGGGGGGGGGATGATGTCACCCAGCTGGGAGGGGAAGAAACGCCCCTGCATTTCTAGAGTTGAGAAGCTGAGAGCAGTGTGAATCAGCCGAACTAAAGCAGCAACACATCCCCTTTAAAGGTGTTGTCTCACTACATTGATTCATCTTCCCTCAGTCCTGTTTTCTTGGTTTCACTTTGAATTCAGGGGCGTGTTTACTGGCTTCTACTAGGCTGCAGTAAAAGCCAGGTCTGTAGCTATAGCAACCAACACTGGCAGCCTATCAGGAGAAATCAAACAGGTCTGTAGCTATAGCGACCTGAGGAGCTGATGCAGTCAATACAAGAGGGGATATCTAGGAATAGGTAGGATACTGTTAATGAACACATATTGCAAAGTGACTTGTTTTTGCAAGATCTTTAACCTAAAAAGCAATCCTTGTAGGGAGACAATCCCTTTAAGGCTCCTATGTGCAGGAAGCTGCTGTAAAGCATCTCTCTAAATGCTGCTAAAAGCAGCTCAGGCAAGAACGCTGCCCCCACAATCACATGCAGACGACTGAATTGAGAAATCTACAATAAGAAAATAAAAACAGCCAAGAAGAAAAGAATATGGATCAGGGTCTTTGTGTTAATTATTTAAAAAAAAAAAAAAAAAAAAAAAAAAAAAAAAAAAAATAAAAAAAATCGGCGATAGATTCCCTTTCAAATAAGAATTAGACAGTTTTAATAAATCTGCCCCATTATCTTCACCCTACCATGAATTGAGGTAGATGTATCTGGTCAATTGAACTTAAATAAGGCTCCCACATCATCATCATCACACCAGCACTGATGCCATTTTCCTTTAGATAATTCTCAAGGAAAACCTTTACATAAAATCAAAAACAGTTAGGGCTTGTTCACACGGCGTTTTGGATCCTTTTTACGGATCCGTTTTTGGCACTTGAAAAGCGCATCCGGAAAGCGGGTCCAGCAAACGCAGCATTGGATACTTTATTTGGATCCGTTTTGAATGCTTTTTCACTTGCGTTTTATGCATCCGCTTTCCGGATACGTTTTCAGAAAAGAAGAGAGAGAGTCTCTCGCTCTCTCTCCCCCCCCTTCCTCCCCCTCCACACACACTCCCACAGCAGCACCTCCGTTCTCCCACAGCAGCACCTCCGTTCTCCCACAGCAGCACCTCCGTTCTCCCACAAGCCCCAGCTCACCGATCAGCATCCCCAGCTCACCGATCAGCAGCCCCTCGTCCCAGCTCAACTCGACTACGCCGATCAGCAGCCCCCGATCTCCAGCGCAGCCCCCGATCTCCAGCGCAGCCCCCGATCTCCAGCGCCGCCGCCGATCTCCAGCGCCGCCGCCGATCTCCAGCGCCGCCGCCGATCTCCAGCGCCGCCGCCGCTCACCGGCCCCCGCCGCCGCTCCCGCCCCCGCCGCCGCTCACCTGCCCCCGCCGCTCACCGGTCCCGCGATCTGCGCCGCCGCTCACCTGCCCCGCTTACCTGCAGCTGCTCCGGTGCCGCCACTCACCTGCGCCCCGTCCCGCGATCCAGCCCTGCTTACTGCGCTTTTCGCATCCGCTTTCAGGATGCAAAGCGCAGCTGTTACGTACCAGGAGTGTGGAGCGCTTTTGGACAAGTGCCAAAAGCGGACTCCATTATCTCCTAAGGGCCTTCACTTGCGTAAACCGCAATAAGAATTGACATGTCAATTCTTATTGCGGATGCGAAAAGCGCAGCGCAGGAGAGCTCTCAAAAGCGCATCGCCGATCTCCCGTGGGAACAGCGATGCGCTTTTGCCATTCAACTCCATGTTAATCACACTGACAATTGTTAGATCCGTTTTGCGGATCCGTAAAATGGATCACAAAAACGCCGTGTGAACAAGCCCTTAAAGTAATGGAACAAAATTACTTTGAGGGGGTTCTCTACTTTTCCAAGCATCACATGACCACTGAATATACAGTAGTAGTTCCCACAAACTATTTTCTAAAGGTAACTGTTGGTAATAGGTGGTCACATACTTTACAGCATGCTGTAAGTTACCTGTTTTTGCTGCTGTGCCTTTTTCAGTGCTTCCAGTCGCTTTTCTTTGAGACGTTCCATTTCATCGTCATCGATCTTTTCCAGCTTTCCCAATTCTGCATCTAGCTGTTCCTCCATCAGCTTGGCAGTCTGCAGTAACTGGTTCTCTAGTCCTTTGGTAAACATATCGGCTGCCATTTTCCTGTGAGTTTCTATTGCCCAAAAAATAAATATAAAAATAATCTTATTATATTATAATAATTTATATAATTTTGGGGTAAATTTATTAATATCTTCTAATAGTTGGACAGTGTAAACAGATTAGACAGTCAAAAAAAGGGCCCAATTTATGTACGGTAACAGACCCTCACTGGAGATGGGGTGTAATTAGTTCTTCAACTACATGTTACCAAAAACAACCTTAAACTCACTTCTCTCTCAACTTATGCTACCTTTTAATAAAACGTCCTCATTGACCTCAATATTAAATATGTGTTGTAGTTCATCCAACACATTTTCTCTGTTGGTTTTTAAGAGTAAAAAAACAAAACAAAAAAAACCTTGTTTTTCCATCGTTTTCCACGTGTGGATACGCATCCAAAACATACAAATGTTTTGGGTGGTGATCCGCATCCAAAATCCCATAGACATGTATGGGACTTATGTCCCAACTGTAAATCCACTTGAACATTAAAAAAAAAAAAAACACCAAAAACCTAAAAGTAAAACCGCGTTGTACCCCAAGCACAGGTTTTCAGTCAGATTTACAGACGGTTTTTGGATTTAAACGCCTTTTACATGGACTTCCATGGAAAATCCGTGCAGCAGTCCCCACTGCACGGATTTTCCGCCGGACGGTTTTTTACACCGCCGGCGCTCCAAAAAACCTAGAACATGTTCATGTTAATGCGAAAGGGGAGGGGTAAATCCGCAAACCGCGGAGGAAAGCCGTCCCCCCGTGTGCCAAAAAAAAGAACAAATGCTGGTTGGGATTTCCCAACCGGTATTTGGTCTTTACCGTGTAAACGCGGCCTTAGGCTATGTTTACACGGCGTAATTGCGAGATGTGTGCCGAAATTACGGTAATGCATAGTTCTCAGAGAACTATGGATTACGCCTCCTCTCCCCGATCGTATTGTACGCGCGGGGAGATAAGTGACATGTCAATTACTTGCAGCGAATACGCGGCACGAGTAATGCATGTCTAGGAGTCCCTCCACGGGAGTTCGCACAAGCTCCTGAAACACACGATGTACACGCCGCAGTACATCGTGTGAACATAGCCTTACACCGATTATCAATATTTAGATACTAGTTACTATTTACTACTAATATTTAGTTACTAGCTCTAGACCACAGGTGTCAAACTGCGGCCCTTCAGCCGTTGGGAAACTACAACTCCCATCATGCATTTGTATAATCTATAACCGTGGGCATCATGGGCGTTGTACTTTCCCAACAGCTGAAGGGCCGCAGTTTGACACCCCTGCACTAGACGTTCACAGAGCAAGAACAACAATTATCATCAAAGAAGTAGCTTTATAATGTATACTGTTAGGATTGATGTACCAGTCATATTTTAACCTATTAAGGTCAGTTAGGATAGAGACTTTTCAAAATAAGAGAATATTAATTTTAATTAATAGGTAGCATAAGTTGAGAGAAAGTGAGTTTAAGGTTGCCTTTGGTTACGTTTGGTTGAACAATTTATGAATCTATACACCTTTTACATTTATCAAAGTTTACACATATCACAGTGCCAAAATGTTGGCACACGTTTCCACCCGGTAAGCCATGGCCCATTAAAGGGAATGCGTCATCAAAAAATGACTTATTGCTTATCTCACATTTTTATGTTAAACACATTTAACAGAATTTTTGGTTATGTTTTTTTATTTAATTTTCCATATCACTTTCAATATTTTTTAAAATTTCTTAAGTCCTGCAGCTTTCACTAGACCTAATAGTCTAAATCACAAGTGTCAAACTGCGGCCCTCCAGCTGTTGGGAAACTACAACTCCCATCATGCATTTGTATAATCTATAACAGTGGGCATGATGGGAATTGTAGTTTCTCAACAGCTGGAGGGCCGCAGTTTGACACCCCTGGTCTAAATGGTCAAAGTCTGACACTTCCTGTTCTGTAGAGAAAGATTTTCAGTAGTCTGCTCATTATCAGCACAAGCAGGATTACACTGAAAGGTGAAACCAATGTGTATAGATAACACAGGTTCCACCAGTCACAATACGAGATAGTCACAGCCCCCCCTCCCTGCACACAGACTTCTTCCCAGGTCACAGAGCATGCCTAGAAAGCTCTCCTATAGAAGTCAATGGGACTGATCCAGTTCACAGGCTCCTTAGTGCATGAAGTTGCTGTAAAGCATCTCTCTAAATGCTGTTAAAAGCAGTGCAAGCAATAATGCTGCCCCCCTAATCATATATAGATGACTGAATTGAGAAATCTACAATCAGAAAATAAAAATGGCTAAGAAGAAAAGGATATGGATCAGGTTCTTGTTTTAATAAGACAGAAAAAAATGGAGACAGATTCCCTTTAAGTGGTTATGCCCCTATTGTCAGACAAGCTGAAGGAAGTGTCTAAAACAGAAGCAGCAGCGGTGCAGAAATGGGGCCGTGAATAAGGGGGGAGTTCACACGATGTATTGAGGCGCATATGGGTACGTGTTGCAAACTGAGCTCTGTTGCATTACTGAAATGTAGTGCTTGCAAGCGCGTAATAACGCAAATACAGCGCGCAATGACCATAAGCAAATATCTGCCTTTTATACTAAACTGTTTAATGGCGTGTATACACCTGAAAGAATCAACATGGCAATTCCTTCCAGGTGCATACAAAAATGAGAGAGTAAAATATGAGTTATCTGAATGACGGGGCAAATTTGACATTACGGTTTAAATGACTTGAACATTGTTTTGGGCGTATTTATGCACGAAATACAGGTGAGATAAAAAGGCTTTCTTTTTTCTTATATAAATGTATGCTGCTGCAAAAAAAAATAAAACTAATGTTCCAGGGCTGCCGCTGTACTTTTGATGCCAGTTGAATCACTAATTAGCTGCAGTGGTCCTGCATTGCCTGACATCATTTTTCAGAAATGTAAGGGCATGTTCACACGGCGTTTTTGGATGAGGTTTTGGACGGGGTTTTCGGAGCGTTTCCTCGCCCAAAACCTTGTCCAAACCATTTCAAAACCTCGCCTGAAATACACTTCTCAGACGAGGTTTTGGATCAGGTTTTCACCCATACAAATGAATAGTCAGGACAAAAACCGCGCTAAAAATGCGGCGAAAACCGCGCCTACAACGCGCTTCAAGAATTGACATGACACTTCTTTTTCATTGCTTCCAAAGAAGCGTGTAAAAACCGCGTCCTGTGTGAACTACAACGAGGTTTTACATAGGAATCAATGAAATGAACTGGGGGCGTTTTGGAAGCGTTTTGGACAAGGTTTTGGGCGAAGAAACACTCCGAAAACCTTGTCCAAAACGCCGTGTGAACATGCCCTAAGGCTTTGAGCAGTTATCTCAGGCAATGCACGTCATCACTGCAGCAAATTAGTGACTATGGTTGAACTGACAGCTGGAAGTACACAGAAGAACAGGCAAACTGCTGAGAGCGTCAGTGCTGGAATGGAGGGGAGTATTTTTTATGTTGTAAGGCTACGTCTACACAGCATAGGACAAAAAAACCAGAACCTAAAAACCGCTTTGAACGAGTTTGCGCGCATCCACACCGCACAGGACAAATATCGTCCGGTTTGCCGGTTTCGGCTTTTCTCCGCGATGAGCGGAGAAGAGCCCTCCCCCCTCCCATTGAGAAGCACAGATTCCGTCCGAAAACCGGACGGAAGATTGTGCTCCTACAATGTTTTGTCGCCGGCGGCAAAACTGTCCGACGGCAAAACCTGTGCAGTGGGGACTGCTGCACGGGTTTTCCATAGAGCACAGTTGTGCTAATTTTTGGCCAGTTTTTCAGGTGGTCTGAAAAACCGCAAACCGGCTGAAAAACCGTCCGAAAACCCGTGCCGTGTGGACCTGGCCTTTGAGTGGTTTTCATTTTTTGGTGTATTTTTTTTTAGACTGTTTTTCAGCAGTTTTTAGTATATGCAAAATTCATATACCTTGATAAAGACAACTGGGCAATTTTTCAGCACAAACGTCCAAAAACCGTGCCAAAAAACATCCGGTCGTTTAATTCAATAGTTAATTTTCTGCCTTACTCCAGGTTACAAAAAAGACGAACAGAAAAAGAACGTTCTGTGCAGACCAGAGAACGTTTTTAATATTGAAGTCTATGGGACCTGTTTTCAGTCGTTTTTTCAGGTTTTTTGGAAAACGAAAAACACTGGAAAAAAAAATAAAAAAAGACTAAAGAGCGGTGCTGTGGAGACCTAGCCTTACAGCAGCAGTAGCCTAAGGCCATGTTCACACGGCTTATTTTGACGTGGTTTTGGACGAGGTTTTCAGAGCGTTTCCTCACCCAAAACGCCCCCAGTTCATTTAATTGATTCCTATGTAAAACCTCGTAGTTCACACACAACGAGGTTTTTACACGCTTCTTTGGAAGCACTGAAAAAGAAGTGTCATGTCAATTCTTGAAGCGCGTTTTAGGTGCGTTTTTGTCCTGGTTATTAATTTGTATGGGTGAAAACCTCGTCAGAAACCCTGCCGAGAAACGCCTCTAAAACCTCTTCTGAAGAAGCGTGTTTCAGGAGAGGTTTTAGTAACGGAAACGCTCCGAAAACCTCGTCCAAAACCAGGTCAAAAAAAGCTGTGTGAACAAACCCTAAATGTATTTACCTACATTAAAAACCCCTTTAAGTTCTTTGTTCTATTTCTTATCTCTCCTGAGCAGCTAACCTTTTCTTTAAGCAGACAACCCCTTTAAGGTGCAGCAGTTGTTTAAAGGGGTTTTGCCACAATCTCATTTCATACCTCCTGCATCCAGCTCTTCAGCTCTGTGTGCTCAGAAGGGGGCGTGTGTGATTTGTTTGAATTGCATATCATGTGACCCAGCAGGATGACATCACCAGGCCTTTCCTCCCCTCTAGTCAAAGAAAGGTCTGTTTATGTAAGGAGCTGTGAGTAGTTACATTGTAGCTCAGAGGTAAAACTTTTGCCTCCAGGCACAAGTGTTCTCGGTTCAAATCCCTGCAGGAATCAAACCTGTGGATTTGTTCTCTTTATCAATGCAAATACTGACTGAGGTTTCTATTTTAAATTTATTTGCACTGTGTGACTAATTACGAAGGAGTACAGAAGTAGAATGACAACACCTGGGGTTTGAACACTCAGTAGCTGCCTGAGAAGAGAGGTGATGTCGGAGTCTGTGCGACCAGGACAGAGGCGCTCTCAGCCCTGGTCGTATCCCCTGGAGACAAGCTGTAAACAATGGATCACTAAAGGGGCAGCTAAAACAAAAACGGTGCAGAATTTTTAATAATGATGAATGGTGAAAATGTTTATTATTTAATTTACAAACTTTCCACGTCAATTTTACTTCATGGCAAAACCCCTTTAAGCTATAAGCCAATGATTGATGGTCTTAAAAAAAAATAAAAAATCCTTTGTTCAGAATATGATAAAAGGGTTGCAAGAGCCACAGGCAAGACAGCAATGCCTATTGTAAATGTTACCAGTAAATGTACATCTACAGATTGTACCGCCAGTAACAGCACGATCAGTTAAGATTAACAACCTCATTTATCAACTAGAGGTCAGCTTACATTTTTAAAACTGAAAGCGGAGCTCTGATTGTTTGCTGAGGGCAACTAAGACAGTTTTCATAAATGAGGACCACAGTGCATGGGATACTCCTTACGTCCCAGTGCAGGTAAGGGGCTTTGCATAGGGATGGCGGCACGATCTTGCCACACAGACGGCAGGTGATAGCTGCTAAGTGGAGCTAACATCCACCAGTTACAACATGGGATGGAGCCACCTCCACCCCGTGCTGTTAACCCATAAGACGCCGCAGAAATTACGGCTGCGGTGTCTAAGAAAAATGGCAAACGGTGCCATGCACTGTTCCTCACTCTGATCAGGATGTCAGTGGCGAGATCGCTGCGTGTGATCACTTAACATGGCAGCTGGAGGCCTGGTGAAGGCTTCCATCGCAGCCATGTTTTCTGTTTTACTACTTCCTGTCCTGACAAGAAGTAGTAAAACCGCCAGCGTTGTACACCCCAATGCATTGTCTATACAATGCATTAGGTTGTATAACTGATCCCGCCCCCTAGTGGTGAAGCACTCTAGGGGGACTTAAAGGGGTTGTCTCGCTACAAGGATTGCTTTTTATGTTTAAGATCTTGCAAAAACAAGTCACTTTGCAATATATGTCCATTAACAGTGTCCTACCTATTCTGAGATCTCCCCTTTTGTATGGACTGCATCAGCTCCTCAGGTCACTATAGCTACAGACCTGTTTGATCTCTCATGACAGGCTGCCAGCATTGTTTGCTATAGCTACAGACCTGGCTTCTACTGCTGCCTAGTAGAAGCCAGTAAACACGCCCCTGAATTCAAAATGAAACCAAGAAAACAGGACTGAGGTAACATGAATCAATGTAGTGAGACAACCCCTTTAATGTTAAAAATTAACAGTTAAAAAGGTCCAATTACTCCCCTTTTGCCATATTGCAAATAAAATTAAAATATAAAAAAAGTTACACATATTTGGTATCACTGCATCCGAAAAGTCCGATCTATTAAAATATATCATTTATCGTGGACGCTGAACACTGTAGCAGAAAAAAAATTCCAAACGCCAAAATTACATGTTTTTTTTATTGGTCATTTCACATCCCCTAAAAATGTGAATAAAATTGATTAAAAAAGTTGTATGTACTCCAAACTGGTGCCAATAAAAAGTACACGTCTTCCCACAAAAAATGCCCCCTTAGTCACGAACACATCATTTAGAGTGAACGGTATAAACATTTCCAGTCAAGACATGGATCAAGCATGGTTTTTTTTTTCCTTCACATTTTGCCCCACTTAGAATTTCTTTGCGGTTTTCCAGTATATTCTATCGTACGGTAAATGACACCATTAAAAACGACATCTTATGTCTATTGTAGATGGAAAAATAGAATAGTTACAGCTCTTGGAAGGCGAGGAAAAAACACCAAATACGTCACCCCCCCCCTCTCCCCCTCCAAATAAGGCTTTGGTCCTTAAAGGGTTGAAGCAAATTTTTCAGATGATTCTCTATTAATAGCGATACCAGAAAAGCCAACATCCTAAATGGGTGGAGAAAGCAAGAATTTTACTGCCCCTCCTAGGAGTCCTGTCAGAATTTTCTCCACTACTATACCCTGCTCTTAGATAGGGCAGTGTGAAGCACCCGAAATGCTCTCCTCAATGATATAACTAGTAAAGGTGTAACCTCTACAGCTGATGAACCAGACGTCACTCATCCACCGTCCATTATAAGTAAAACAATGCGCATTGAGGCTCCAGGTAGTTATGGTGGTGAAAACCAAAACCTAAAAACCGCTTTGAACCCGAGTGTTTAGTCATTTTCTTTTTTGTCCAAATCAGCGTTTAGTTGAGATTTTTTAGGCAGTCTATGTGAAAAGTTCAGATTTTTAGAGGTTTCTAAATACTAAAACCCACCAAAAATCTGACTAAAAACTTGTACGGTGTCAGTCCCATGTCACCCGCTGTCCAGGCCTCTGCTATAGGATAACAGTCCCATGTCACCCGCAGTCCAGGCCTCTGCTATAGGATAACAGTCCCATGTCACCCGCTGTCCGGCCTGCTTAGGAAACAGTCCCATGCCCGCTGTCGGCCTCTGCTATAGGATAACAGTCCCATGTCACCCGCTGTCCAGGCCTCTGCTATAGGATAACAGTCCCATGTCACCCGCTGTCCAGGCCTCTGCTATAGGATAACAGTCCCATGTCACCCGCAGTCCAGGCCTCTGCTATAGGATAACAGTCCCATGTCACCCGCTGTCCAGGCCTCTGCTATTGTATAACAGTCCCATGTCACCCGCTGTCCAGGCCTATGCTATTGGATTTCAGTCCCATGTCACCCGCTGTCCAGGCCTCTGCTATAGGATAACAGTCCCATGTCACCGCGTCCAGGCCTCTGTATAGGTACAGTCCCATGTCACCCGCTGTCCCAGGCCTCTTGTATAGGATACATACCATGTCACCGCTTCCAGGCTCTGCATAGGTACTCCCATGTCACCCGCTGTCCAGGCCTCTGCTATAGGATAACAGTCCATGTCACCTGTCAGGCCTTGCTTAGGTAACAGTCCATGTCACCGCGTCAGCCTCTGCTAGGTACAGTCCATTCACCCGCTGTCCAGGCCTCTGCTATAGGATAACATCATGTCACCCGCTGTCAGGCCTCTGCTATAGGTAAAACATCCTCGCAGTCCATGTCACCCGCTGTCCAGGCCTCTATTATAGGATAACACGTCCTCAGTCAGTCCCATGTCACCCGCTGTCCAGGCCTCTGCTATAGGATAACACGTCCTCGGTCAGTCCCATGTCACCCGCTGTCCAGGCCTCTGCTATAGGATAACAGTCCCATGTCACTCCCCGCTGTCCGCCTTGCTATTGTAACAGTCCCATGTCACCCTGTCCAGGCCCTCTTTGGATAACGTCCCATTCCCCCTGTCCAGGCTTGCTATAGGATAACATCCTCAGTCAGTCCACGTCACCCGCGTCCAGCCTGCTATGGAAACCCCTTGGTCAGTCCCATGTCCCTGTCCAGGCCTCGCATAGGATAACAGTCCATGTACCCGCTGTAAGGCCTCTGCTATAGGATAACACGCCCTCGGTCAGTCCCATGTCACCCGCTGTCCAGGCCTCTGCTATAGGATAACAGTCCCATGTCACCCGCTGTCCAGGCCTCTGCTATAGGATAACACACGTCCTCGGTCAGTCCCATGTCAGGCCTCTGCTATAGGATAACACGTCCTCGGTCAGCCCCATGTTACCTGCTGCCGGTCCTCTTTGTCGCTTGCACAAGGCCACTCCTATCAACAGCGACCACTGTCACGACAACCAAACCGTTCGCTGCTGCGTGTTAGTCGGGCGCACTCCTGCCGTAACCCACGTGCTTCGTCCTCCCAACGTCACGACGTCTCATTGTCACTCGTCGCCATCTTTATTGCTGGCATGCCATATTTCTGAGTCTAAAAACATAGCAAACGTGAAAACCAGCAAGGTGTCTACAGCGCTGCACCTATCCGACCACCATGTAGTGTTCACCGGCATCCTAGAAAGCATTATACTCTATTCTCATGTATTCTAAACCCAAACTTCTCACAACATGGCCGGCATAATTTACACACTGACCCCGACACTACGCCTTGAATTTACCCTCGTCTCTTGACGTCGTTCACTATTGGCCGTACGTGCTCAGTCACCGCTGACGGTGCGCCGGGGAGTAAGGTCGTGCGCATGCGCAGTGTAAGGAACTAGCAGCCTGTGGGCACCATATGCAGCGAGGTGTTAGAGCCGGGATAGCGCTATTCTGTCACAGTCACTATGGGCAAGAAACAGAAGACCAAGGCCGAGGAGAGGTAACCAGCGGGCAGCTCCCCGTGCTAGTACCACGACTCCGAGCGTCTGTCAGTGTCCACAGCGCTGTGGTGCTGCTCTGAGGCGAGAGGCCTAGGAGAGTGGCGCCTGCTGCTGTGTGAGGAGGCAGACGGGGCATGTGCCCGGTGTGAGGCAGGCAGCGTCCTGGCTGTGGAGATAGTATTGCTGCTGCGCAGTCCTCACGCTTTTATTACACGAGGCCCTGTGTAGTGTGGACGAGGCCTGCTGCTGGCTGTAGCTCGCCTCATCTACACGTTTGCCTGGACTCCGGCATCCTCAAACTGGTGGGAAACTACAAGTCCCATCATGCATTTATATAATCTATAACAGTGGGCATGATGGGAGTTGTAGTTTCCCAACAGCTGGAGAGCCGCAGTTTGAGGATGCTTGGTACAGCTTCACACTGCACAATTTTCCTATGATATCTAGCAAAATTTGGGTTGGGCATGACTCAGATCTGAAGTGTGACACTAGGTGACTTAGACTGGCGATAATAGCTGACCCCCAGAGGTTAGGGGAACTAGGCATGGGGCGATCAGTTGGGACTTTCTGATTGGAACAACACTTCTAGGCACACAAAATGATGCTAATAAGACAAGCGTCAGTTTCTGGATCTGGGCTTCATTAGGTATGAGTTGTCCATCAGCAGCATTCAGCAATGGCCTCTTCCCTATAACTCTAGGTGTTTCCTCTCAGGATTTTGTATAAGTGGTTACTGATGACTCGGCAAGGAGATTTATTAATAATCTGCATTCTCCTGTTTTGACTCATTGTTTTGGCAAATCTCTGCTGTATCACACATTTTAACTGTGTCAGAAACTGAATCTTGAATACATTGTCTGACTACTTAAAGGGATTGTCCAAAATTTTAAGAAACCATTGTATAGGCTAGGACTGCTGTAACATAAAAAAGCCACCACTGTTGCTGCGCCGCTGTAGCTTCATTATCCCCCAGTGGTCCCCCAACAGTGATGTCATGTACATTTCTCACATGACCATTCAGCCAATCACTGCCCTCACTGGTCGCATGGGCTGGAGGGTCTATGCCTGTGACGTCACTGTTGGGTGATGAGCTCCAAAACCTCAGTGTCGTTGATGGAATGGTGTCAACTATAGAGTTGAAGATCGGTCATTTTTATTTTAAGGCAGGCCTAGTGGGGTTTTATAATTTCTTGGACAACCCCTTTAAAGGAGTTCTACCACTAAGAAACTGAGCCAAACAGTCAACCGCTTCTTGTCAAGTCATTGAAACAGAGGGGAGGGGGAAGGGGGATTCTCTGTCTTATTGAAAAAACGAATAGAAATTAAGTTGCTGGGAGTGCACAGTGGTGTCTGGAATTGGGACATCAGTGCAGCACTGAGGATTATAGGACATTAGTCACATCGCGTTTTGTGCCTCTGTTGTCTGTGAGACAGGAAGCTATGACTATCTCATATTGTGACTGGTGGAACCTGAATTATCTATACCTTTCAGTTTAACCTTGCCTGTGCTGATAATTCGGAGACTACTGAGAATCTTTCTCTACAGAACAGGAAGTGTCAGACGATTATTAGGCCTAGTGGCCAAAGTGAAAACTGCAAGGTTTAAGAATTGTTTGAAAATATTAAGTGGTATGGCGTATTAAAAAAACAAAACCGAAAATGTGCTTAATCTAAAAACGCGAGTGAATGTAATTTTTTGATGACACATTCCCAGCTCCTATGGCCCTGTTACAATAAAAAAAAAAAATGTTCCATTCACCTGCCTCCAGTCCCTGGTTTCAGAGCTGCATCCCTCTGGTCTGTTTTCATTCCTGTATTTCCAAATGGAGATGCCACCGGTGTAGAGGTCATGTGCCACTCATTTACCTCACTGTTCGGAAGCAATGACTACCCTAAGGGCCGGTTCACACGGCTTATTCAAGCCGTAATTGCGGGACGAATTTCGCCCGCAATTCTGGCTTGAATAAGGGGCGAGGCAGGGGCGCAGCTCCCCGGCCCCATAGACATCCATTATCCACGGCGCGTATTGCGCCTGGATAATGTGCATGTCACTTCCTCCCCGCCCGGCGGATTCGCCAAGCGGAGAGGAGAAACGGAATCCACAGTTCTCTATTATTTGCAGCGGATATGTGCTGTGAGTAATGACACCCCCCCCCCCCCTGCGGTGCGGGAGTACGCGCGGATTAGCGCGAGCTCCCGAAACACACGATGTATTGTGGCGCGTTCTGTGCGCACTGCAGTGCATCGTGGGAACTTACCCTTAGGCTATGTTCACACGGCAGTATTTGCGGGATGTATTTCGCCCCGCAATTACGTCGTGTGCGCGGGGATGGGGAGGGGAGGGGGGGCCGGCAGCACGCCGGCCCCATAGACATTCATTATTCTCGCCGCGTACGCGCCGTAAATAGTGTGATGTCACTTTATACCCGCCCGTTGGATTCGCTGAGCGGGGAGAGGAGACGTAATCCATAGTTCTCTATGAGAACTGTGAATTACCGTAATGGCTGGGACGTATTCCACCCCGTATTTCGCGCACTACGGTGCAAAATAC
Organism: Phyllomedusa bahiana; assembly: GCA_025379985.1. Classification (NCBI taxonomy): domain Eukaryota; kingdom Metazoa; phylum Chordata; class Amphibia; order Anura; family Hylidae; genus Phyllomedusa; species Phyllomedusa bahiana. Next base: position 58,774 of record JAODAL010008345.1, on the reverse strand, counting down.
GGGGCGGGATGCGTCCCATTTTAAGCCGTGTGAACATAGCCTTAAAGCCCACATGCTGGTGTGGCTACTGGTGTAGTCTTACCCTAACAACCATGGTAGGGCAGGCAGCTTTTATGGTTTGTTCACATGACCTAATCGTGGAGCGTATTTCGGCGCATAATTACGCTGCAATACGCTGGAAATACGCCCCGCAATTACGGTAATTCATAGCTCTCATAGAGAGCTATGAATTACCTCAGTCTTTCCTGACATGTATTGAACGCCAGGTGAAAGAAGTGACACGTCACTTTTTTCCTGCAATTATAGCCCAGGGATGATATAAGTGAATGGGGCCGCCTCCTACCTGCGCTTTAGAAGTATATCCCTGCGCCATGTACAATATGAGCTGCAATATGCAGTGTGAACATACCCTTATTTTAACTTTCTCTTCTGACTAATCTTGACTGGTGCATTGTGGCCCCTGATCCACTTCATTCGTCTTCCAGGTGGCTTTGAATTGCACTGTCCTATTGAATTGTTTTCCTTAAGGGCCGTTCACACGGCTTATTTCGGCGCGGATTGGTGCCGTACTGCGCGCCGGATTTGTGCTGCAGTACGGCTCCAATCCGTCGCAGTAATTACGGTAATCCCACAGTTCTCATAGAGAACAGTGGATTCCGTCGCTCCTTCACGCTCGGCGAATCCGCCGGGCGGGGAGAAACTGACATGCACATTATCCAGGCGCAATACGCACCGTGGATAATGCAAGTCTATGGGGCCGGCGAGCAGCGTCGCCACCGCGCCCCCGCCTTATTCAAGCCGGAATTGCGAGCGCAATCTGGCTCGCAATTCCGTCTTGAATAAGCCGTGTGAACACGGCCTAAAGGGGCTCTCTGTTTAGAAAACCCATCTTTATACCCTATTAGGGAATTCTAAGTTGAGAGAGAGGGGTCCTTTGTTCAGGATCCTCATCTGTTGACCTGAATACAGATCACCTTTTGCTCTGAAGACCCAGCCCTGTATTCTACAGGTAACCCACTGATTTGAATAGGCTTTGTGTGACGCTTCATGTCGTGGTGTTTTTGCACACAAATTGGACACTTGCTGCCAGGATTTCCCACAGATGATCTCATCTCTAAGGTTCCCAGTATGGAGATACTTTAGGGGACATGTATAAAAACTGTCTAAACCTTTGTTGCCCATAGCAACCAATCAGAGCTCCCCTCATTTTTTCAGAGCACTATAGGAAATAAAAGGGGCGCTCTGATTGGTTGCTCTGGGTAACAAATCGTCTTCTACCTAGACCGTTTTCATACATGTGGTCCTTTGTGTTAAGTTTATAAGGAACCCTTGTAACAGGCAGGAATTGTCCAAAGAGGAGAACCATTCAGAATAAAGGTCTGCATTAAGGCTATGTTCCACGACCACCGTAATTTCGGCGCACGTATTACAGCGCAAATATGCCACGAAATTAGCCCGTGTGAACATAGCCTAACAATGCATTTTGAACTTTGGCTCCAAACCTAGGATGCCCTTCTCCACAGAAGAATCCCAGTGTTACATTTAGTAAAATGTGTTTGGATTAGTAGTGTGGACTCCGCTGGGTGATTCTGAGCAGCGGTGTATAGGTTGGTGGATTGATGTTTAAGCTAAATGTTCCTTTGTAATCTTTGTTAAAATAGTCACGACCTCATCACTCCTGTGCGGGCACCGTTAGGTTCTGCTGACGCTGTTCAATGCGGCTGCGCTTGTCATGTTTCCTACTCACTATACATGAGAAGACAAAAAAGGCATAGAACCTATATAAATGCTTGTGGCTCTATACCTGGGGTAGAAGTAGAGATTTGTTTGGTTTATTTCAGCCTTTATAAAGCAACGTACCAGCTATAGCAGAGCAACTATGTTTTTCTATGTAATTTAAGTCAAATTCCTAGTTTCTGTGCAATTATTTTACTAATTTTCTATTGAATTGTTTGTGGTTACAGAAAATGAGTGAGATGCAGCTTCTAACCTGCAATTTGGTTTCCTCTAAATATATTAAAATGCTCTAGCTAGATGGTGTCTCATTTGTTATTACGGCAGATAGAAAGGTCTGTTAGTACCCTAGCTAGACTGATTTGTTGGTCAGGATCCAGGAAGGGAGTTCTTGGGGGATTTGGTGAACCCTGCTAGTTGGTATTCATCTTTAAAGTGGTATTCAAGCCACAAATATTTCACCCCGATCCTCTGTATAGATAATAAATTAGAACTGCAAGGATCCATCCCCAAAGACCAGTCACTAGAACTACGAATCGTAACCTCACCAAAAAGGTTTAAGGCTGCTGCTCCCCTCCATCAGCGAACGTCTGTGCATCTGCTCCTCTTGCTGAGTCGGTCTATGCATTCCACCTTGCACACGGATCAAGCTCATCCACGACCACGGGATATGCTCTCAGCGATAGAGAATAGCGGATAAACAAGTATCCAAAGCGATCCAGCATGAATGCAAAAATAGACGTACTTTATTTCTTCAACTGTGAACAAGGGCGATATTTGAAGTGCCCGGAACGCGTTAGCGACATGTTTTTACCCTCTGTACCGTGGAATAAATAAAGAACGTCTATTTTTCACTCATGCTGGATCGCTTTGGATATTTATTTATCTGCTGTTCTCTATTACTAGAACTACGGTATAACCCTATGAATAACAAAAGGAGCAGTGCTCGCTCTTACCAGTAGTGTCACTCACATGTCAGTGGTTTGAATATGACAACATTTTATGATTAGTATAGTTTGCCTTCTGTGTCTCAAAAAAATCCAAAGAATGAAGGTGCTAGTGTTCCTAGCAGTGCTACTATGCTGAAAGTGTCGGGGTACGTTCATGCAAAGCGGATTTGCTGCATTGACTTCAATGACAGAAAGCAAAATCCGCATTAAAGGGCCACTCCGCTTTTGTTTTTTCCTTTTTAGTTCATTAGAAATTGCTTTAGGTATACAGTAGTGCCAATAAATTTGCTGACCTGCAGCTGCGTACAGGATTTCTCACTGCTGCCACTGGGTCATGGGACCTGCACGGAGTGTTCCCCAACTCCAGTCCTCAAAGCCCAGCAACAGGTCATGTTTTCTGGCTTTCCTTAGCAATGCACAGGCAATATGATTGTCAGTGCATTCTGTGAGAGATCCGGAAAACATAACCTGTGGTCAAGGTGGGCCTTGAGGACTGGAGTTGGGAGACACTGCTGTACAGAGTTGCTGCAATGTACAGCATGGTTGTGTGACCTGGAAGTGACATTTTCTACGCAATCCTATGGGAGGTTCAATCCGTCTCATAGAAACGCTTAAAGGGGTTGTCTCGCTACAAAGAATAGCTTTCAAATTGTAGGGAACACAACATAAAGACATTTTCCAAATATATTGCTTTGTTCCTCTGTTTTCACGAAGGAGATACAAGTGAATTTATGACCTCCCTGGCTATTTCAGTTCCCTCAGTAACTGACCTGTAAATAATTCTCCCCCTGCTGTTTGTTCAATGAGATAACAGCAGTGTCCTGTGCTGCTCAGCAGTAAAAAGCTTGATTTATGTAAAATAAACAGAACTGTAATTAGGGCTTTTGTTTTGGGGATCAGATAAAGCCTTCTGAGAGCAGTTTGAAAAGCTGCTTAGCTAATCTGATCTAATTAGCAACTGAAAGCACAGAGCAAGGAGCTGTATGCAAATGAGTCAGTCTGAACCAGGAAGTGACAGAGTATTTCATTCATGCATTCTGTGAAACTCTGTAGGGAGACAACTCCTTTAAGCTATGTTCACATGGCTTATTTTGGGACACATTTTGCCACGTATTGAGAGCGTACTGCGTTCTGATACAAGCGAAATACGCCCCAATCATTACGGTAATCCACAGTTCTCATAGAGAGCTATGGAGTACGCCTCCTCTCCCCGTGCATACAATACAATTGTATTGTTTGCGCGGGGATATAATTGACATGTCATTTATTCATGGCGCTTACGCGCCGCGAGTAATGACAGTCTATGGGGCCGGCGGGCTGCCGGTCCGACTCCTGAACACCCGGCTTAATTGCGGGGCATACTGTACGCCCCGCAGTTAAGCCGTGTGAACTTACCCTCAGAGAGACAGACTTTCTGTCCGTATTAAAAGCACAGTGCTTTTCAGCTTATCAGAGAGCAGATAATGTGACTGTTGCATCCGCCAGATATCCTGTATTCAGCTGCGGGTAAGCAAAGTTACTGGCTCTGCTGTGCACCTAAAAGCAATTTCCAATGAACTTAAGGGTAAAAAATGCAAAAAACTGGAGTGGTCTTCTAAATTCTGCAGATAAATCTTTCCTGCATATTGAGTTGTGGATTTTGTCCGCTTTCATTTAAGTCAATGTAGACAAACCTGTGGTATGTGCTCTCAAAAAAACCACAGCAAAACCCACACCTTTTGGTGCATATTTTTGGGTGTAGACTTACTGTATAGCAAAATGCTGCAGTTTTTATTTTGTTAATTCTCCATGCGAACATATCCTCAAGGCGGACGAAGTGTTAAAGGGGATGTATCGCTTCTTTAGTTCGGCTGATTCACACTGCTCTCAGCTTCTCAACTCTAGAAATGCAGAGGCGTTTCTTCTCCTCCCAGCTGGGTGACATGATCCCCCCTTCACTGTTCATGCTGGATCCTCAGACCTTCCCCTCTCCCCCCTCCCCCCTCTCTCTGATTCCACATATCACTGTGTCTCTCCCTATCAGTCTTATTTATAAGAGCTGTATACATACTGCAGGCTGCATTCAATCTAGACTGAGCACTGATCTCTTCTGCTCTCACAGCTGGAGATTTGTTACAGTTGAATGCAGCTTTCTATGAACGGCACAGATCTCCCTTCTATGCAGGAGAGTTCGGCACCGAGACACAACTGTTTTGTTTTCTGATTGTAGAATCTGCTGCAGTCTGTTTCTACTAGGTGTGCAGAGAGAAATTGCTACGGCCCCTAACTCTGAGTCAGAGAGGCAGGGATCGAGGCACATTTGTGCTGTTTCCTGATTGTGGAAGCCCTGCAGTGTTGTTCTGTTTCTTCTGGCTATGCAGAGTGAAAATGTGCCGGTCCCTTACTCTGAGTGAGAGACACAGGAACACAAGCTCCAGAATACGACTGGGGGCTGAACAGAATTTAAATGAGCTCACAGCTAGTGAAATGCAAGGAGGAGGGATCCGACCAGCACCGGATATCAGTGTAAACAGAAGATCAGGGATCCTGTGATAAGACAGCTTTGCTAATGACATCTAATTGCAAAGTTACTTGTTTTCACTGTCCCCTTATTCTGAAGACCATTCAATGAAATGATGCAACCCCTTTAAAGCAGTGCTGCAGCACCTTCATTCTCTGGATGGTTGGAGGTCACTTAAGTCATAAGTTTACTTTCATTTTTTCCCCTCAGTTTGTTCTACATATTGTTGTTGGCATTTCTTACTGGAAAATGTGGCGATGCCAACAGTGTAACTGATGCAAGTTCAATGACCGTGCACTCTCAAAGTTATGCCGACTGATAAAACAACGGATATTTTATCCAATTTCTTTTAATATAAATATTTTTCAGTATCACCATATATTGTGCCAAGTTGCAACATGATGAATAAATACAAAATAAAGTACCAAGCTTAAAAAACCTGCAATCTGAAGTGGGATCCGAATGTCCAAGTCTAGAGCACGGACGCCATAATCTCGTGTGCGATGCACTCCTCCAAACTAGACGGCATACAGCTGGCTGCTAGGTCCCAACGAACGTTTCGGGGGACACGCCCCCTGTGTCCCCCGAAACGTTGCGTGATCGCGTCAGAGGCGCGTTGGGACCTAGCAGCCAGCTGTATGCCGTCTAGTTTGGAGGAGTGCATCGCACACGAGATTTTGGCGTCCGTGCTCTAGACTTGGACATTCGGATCCCACTTCAGATTGCAGGTTTTTTAAGCTTGTACTTTATTTTGTATTTATTCATCATGTTACAACTTGGCACAATATACGGTGATACTGAAAAATATTTATATTAAAGGAAATTGGATAAAATATCCGTTGTGTTATCAGTCGGCATAACTTTGATAGTGCACGGTGATTATATAGCAGGTGGGGACCCCGCAATCTTCAGCACGCCAAAGCTATTTGAAGCAAGTTCAATGACACCTGACCAAGCATAGGAAACGTGTGTGAACCTGTGACTTTTCATAACTGCGCCAAGATAATCATTCAACAGGATATATGCACAGTACGACATCCTAGCTTACATGTAATGCCCAATCTATAGCTGAGAAACAAAACCTGTTGGGAACTATAGTCCAATCAGCGAGAAAAGTGCTTTCTGCATTGGTGTTTATAGTTTCCCATTAATAGAGCTGTATTGATAGCTAATCTCAAACAGTGGCAGATTTTACAAGACGCTAAAGGCACACTTCTATTGGAAAGGTGTGTGTGTTTTTTCTTTTTTTTTTTTTTTTTTTTTTTCTTAGAGTCTATATTTATATAAAACAATGTTTTAAGAATATTCGATTTTTTTTTTTTAAAAAAAAATATTTATAAGGAATTAAAAATGAAATATAAAATTTGGTCCTTGGGGAGAGGCACCATGTAGGTGTGTGAGGATTTAAGATTATCTTTTGCACCTCACAGGCATTTGCATATAACAAGACATTATGGGATTAAAGTTGAAAGTTTAGTGCCCTCTACTGGATATAGCCATCCTCAATTTGCTTGTGACTCACCGAGTCTTGGAAAGCGAAAAGGAATCATGCCAGGCCAGTATCGCTCCTCTGCATACAGTTGTTTTGGGTTTTTGCCCCTCATCAGTGCAGAGCTCGCCCAGCCAGCCAGTAAGATATGCTCTGCACTGATGAGGGGCAAAACCCCGAAACAGCTCTATGCAGATGAACGATACGGGCTTGGCATGAATCCTTTTCGCTTTCCAAGACTCGGTGAGTCACAAGCGAATAGAGGATGGCTACTAGAGCATTCAACTCTCTTCCCATAATTCCTTGTTATAATGTATTGTTGACCTTTTGGTTAAAAGTTTTTATGTTTAAAATAGCTTTTAATTTTTTTTTAAATTTTCCATGTTTCTATGTATATTTAAAAAATAAAATAAAAATAACCTTGCCGTTTTCACTCTGACCACTAATCCTAAAAATATCTTGACACTTCTTGTTCTTTAGAGATTATTTTTCGTCAGTTTCCTCATTATAACGCGCAGGATTACAATTAACCCCTATTTACAGATAACACTGGTTCCACCACTGCACATTGACCTCTGCATAGGTCCCAAAGCATAATCACAACACTCTTCTATACAAGTCAGTGAGTCATCTACCAACTATTGTATTCTATGAGCCATATGACTGCTGTAAAGCAAATCTCTACAAGGCTTTTAAAAGCAGTTTGGGCAAGATGACAAGATGGCTGCCCCCATTAACATCTACAGAAAATTGAGGCCTGGTTTACAACGTTGCATTACTGCATGAATTGCCACATGTGGTTTGTAACTGCATCAAAAACGCATGTAAAACAAGTTTTTCTTTTTCTTTAAACATGTTTTGGGAATTAATTAGAAAGATGGGTGACATTTTAGGTAAATTTAAAGACGTTTGCCTCTTTTTTTTTTAAATGCTTTCATTTTTGATGGAGCTGTAAAAAGCAACAACAATGCAACATGTGAGCCCCTCCTTAACCCTTTAACACAAACAAAAAAAATAATTTTACTCTTCATTTTTTCCCTCCTCGTCTTCCAAAAGCCATAACATTTTTTATTTTTCCACCTACATAGACATATGAGGGCTTTTTTTTTTTGCGGCACAAGATATACTTTCCAGTGGTGTTATTCATATTACTATAGAATACTGGGGAACGGCAAAAAAATTCTATGTAGGGCAAAATGCGAAAAAAAAATGTACTTGCGCCATGTTTGCTGGAGTTTTGTTTTTATGGCGTTCAATCTTCGGTAAATATGTGTTATCTGTATTCTACAGGTTGTTACGCATCCGGCAATACCAAACATGTAGGGTTTCCGTTATGTTTTGGTGGGGTAAAAAAATTCCAAACATTTTTTATATTTTAAATTTGCCATTTTGTGCGACCAATAACTTTTTGTACTAACACCTACGGACGTCAGTGAGGCGGCATTTTTTTGCAGGCAGATGTGTACTTTTTATTACTAGCAGTTTGGAATGCATGCGACTTTTTTGATCACTTTTGTTCCAATTTTTATAGGACATGAAATGACCAAAAAAATGCAATTTTGGCGTTTTGAATTTTTCTTCTTCTACGGTGTTCAGCGTACGGGATAAATGATGTTATATATTTATAGATCGGACTTTTTGGGACGCGGCGATACCAAATATCTGTAACTTATTTATTTTATTGATTTAATTTGTAAAATGGTGAAAGGGGGGTGATTTGAACTTTTAAAACTTTTTTTTTTTTATATACTTTAAAACTTTTTTTTTTACTTTAACATTGAGTCCCCCTATGGTGCTTTGCCACTAGGGGGCGCGATCGTTAATACAGCCTAATGTATTGCTAAGACAATGCATTAGGCTGTACCAAGATGGCGTTTTCCCCACTTTTTTTTTCGGGCCGGAAGTGAGACAAATGAGAACATGGCAGTGATGGGAGCCTTCACAAGGCTCCCAGCTGCCATGTTAGCCCATCGGGACACAGCAATCTTATCGCTGATGTCCCGATCAGACTGTAGAACAGTGCGCAGCACCATTTTAAACGACAACGCCCCCCCCGTGCTGCAAGCGCCGGGTTTTAGCTGCAATTAGCTGCAAACACCCGGCGGCTGTGTAACAGGGTCGCGCTGCGATCCTGTTACACATCTCCTTACCACCACCATGAGGTACCCATACGTCAGGGTGGTTGAAAGGGTTAAAGAATCTACAAACCGAAGATAAAGAGGAAAAGGATAGATACAGGCTCGGACTGGCCCACAGAGGAATAGGGAAAACCTCCGGTGGGCCCCTGAGCATGGTAGACCTGCAGTTGTGTTTTTAATGCATATACATCCTCAGAAGAGGCAAACAAAAAGCATACAAAGAGATGCAAAAAGCAAGATGCAGAATATAGGGGGTATGTACAGTCACTAACAGTAGCTGTTGGGTGGGCCCCTAAAATACGCAAAAGACACTGCAAATCACTCAAACTGCAAGTTATCTCAAATCTTCGAGTTCTTTATTGTGCTATTCTTAAACAATAAAAAGCATAAATGCATGCTATGTAGAAAATTATAAAAGTTTTTGTGATCTCCAAGACAGGAGTATCCAAGAGTAAGTTCCGTTAGACTCCTGTACAATGCTCACAACACGATCAATTTCCACCCTGCGGCCATCTCGGCCTGTCCAGGTGTGTGCAGCGCCGCAACGTTTTGGCGTACGCTTGAGGAAGGGGCGTGTCCCTGAAACGTTGCGGCGCTGCACACACCTGGACAGGCCGAGATGGCCGCAGGGTGGAAATTGATCGTGTTGTGAGCATTGTACGGGAGTCTAACGGAACTTACTCTTGGATACTCCTGTCTTGGAGATCACAAAAACTTTTATAATTTTCTACGTAGCATTTATGCTTTTTATTGTTTAAGAATAGCACAATAAAGAACTCGAAGATTTGAGATAACTTGCAGTTTATGGGGTGATTTGCAGTGTCTTTTGGAACTACAAGGGTGAAAGGGAAGACGCCCAATTACTCACTCCAGCACAGGTGGTGTATATGACTATTTAAATAAGGTCTTTAAGTGTTTAATATAAGACTTTGTTCCCCTAAAATAAACTCCCCTGGTGGGCCCAGAAACAGCTCAACTGTTGGGCACCTATAATCAACTCTACTTGTGGGCCCTAGGTGCCCCAGTCCGGTCCTGGATAGATGGCTAATGAACTAGTAAAATATTGATGATAAATGACAATCCCTATAATTAGATAACCCCTCTAAAATGCATGGCCTCTGCTTTTATAATGAGCACCATATCCATTTAGGACAGGACTGCGGGACACCCAGCTTCTGTTTAGTCTCTGAGCAGATCATCAATGAACTATAACCCAGCTTTGCCAGTTTCTGCAGCGTTTAGGCTATGTCTACACAGCATCGGACAAAAAACAGCCCAAAAGCGGCCGTTTTTTATCTGATACAGGACAGTTTTCTTTGTCACGCTTTGTACAAAAACCGCGGTCGCTTCTCGTTTTCCTGACGTCGCAAATACATTTGTATTGTTTGGGAAGACAGCAAGGAAATGAGAAGCGCGGCGTATTATACAACATGTTGTATAATACGCTACTGCCGAAAGACGGGCAGAGAAAAGACGAGCTGTGGAGACTGCAGCTTGTTTTTCCTATTACCGGCTATGGGGCCGCACTAACGATCGTATCTGCGGCGCTTTTAAAAAACTAAAAGTGCCAAAGATACGATCGTATTCCTGTGCAGTGTGGACATAGCCTAACAGAACCTGTTATTACTGAGCCAAAAACATTCCCTTCCCAGTCTTTGCATCAGTCCCAGAACATGTAATCACTGGGCCATAATCCAGCTCTAATAGAGCTCTCTGTCATGTACAGGCCTGACCAAAAGGCAGTTTTATACTGATTGTACGTGATTTACTAGGCTTGCACCGCCGTGCTATGTTTTTCTGAATACAGGTTTGTGTTTTGTTTAATGTGTCTTAGGGTATGTTCACATGGCGTGTTGATTCCGTGTGAACATATGTTGTTAGATGCGTTTGGGTCAGTCTAAACGGACCCAAACCTGCATCTAGCAATGAGCAGTGTATTCTACATGCTCGCAATGGCCGTTCAGATGAGTGATCGCCGATGTGTGTTTACTTGCGTCTTTCATATCCGTCTTTCAGGTGCATTCTAAGAATTGACGTGCCAATTCTCAATCTGAAAGACGCAGCAGGCGCCCTATTTAAAACCATAGGGTGCGAACCTGCTGCAGCCAAACACGCACCCGTGTGTTGGATGATTTTTGGATCCAAAAACGCCGTGTGAACTAAACCATAAAGATATTTCTATTTAAAGTTTAACCTATTTTGTAACCGTTTAAAAACACACAATATTTTAGTGTTTCACTGGTTAATGGACAACAGGGAAAACCCTTTTTCTTTTTTTTTTTGCTGAGCTTGGGAAGTTCCCTCTTTCTGACTCAATCACTTGCAACCTTCTGGATTGCTATATAAAGAGATAAGAAGGGCAGATCTCTCAGCTCCTGTCCTGCAGTAGCACAAAGTGCTTGCCTTGCGCAAGGTTCTGCTACTGCGTCGAGTGGAGAAGTATTGTGGTCTGTTGATTTGTGCGTTGCTTGTGTGTATTCCACGCTTTTTGCTATGTGTTAGACATTACTTTGTTTCTCATTTATAATGTCTTAATGGTTCCTAATGTTTGGGGATGTTGGGCCGCTGAGATGTTTGATTTTCATGGCTGATATTTTTAAGCCAAAACCAGGTTTGCATAAAAAAAAAAAGTATAAATGTTTCTGTAGTAATTTCTCCATCTTTAGGCTTCATTCCTGACTTTGGGTTAAATCCGCAGATGCAAAATACTGTGGTAAACAGTAGCTTTCGTAATGAGGAGGTCGAATGTGATTTATATTGATTTGAGGTTTATTTGCACCACGATGCTACTTGTCGTCTTCCAGGGATAAGATTTGATGAATTTACATTCCACTTGTTGCCACATGCAGGATATTTGTTAAGGGAATATAGTTCTGTGTTCTCTAGCTTTATAAATGGGCTTCTCGATTTTGTACAATCTCCTCTTTACTTCAAACTCATTGCTATTCTTGCTTTGTGATGTTCTGTGATTGGTACTTCACTGTACCTCTTATGTGTATGATGCTTTTTTAGGTTTACTAAATATTCATAATCTGTTCTTATTTCAGAATAAAATATGTAATGTTGCTCAATTTTTTTTTTCTTAATAACCACAAAATCATGGAACTTAAATACTAATCTGACATTGAAAATGTTTGCTTTTTATTTTTCAGCGGTAAAGATGACGTCGACCTTGATGCCCTTGCCGCAGAGATAGAGGGAGCAGGAGCTTCTAAAGAGCAGAAGGGTAAAGCGAAAAAGAAGAAGGAAAAGAAAAAGCAAGATTTTGAGTGAGTTCAGTTTTTGTGTCTTACTATGCTGGTTTTTCTTACCAGTAAACTGCTGGATTGTGACATGTCTTGATATACCTAGCGAGTGAAAGTAAAGAGAGAATGATTGGTTCTACTAATGTTAATGAAATTCGCAGAATCTCAGAGCATAGAAGGGGTCTAATAGTAATGACAGAAAAGAAGAAAAGCCCTCCTAAAAATACATCATAAAACATAACTTTTACTTATACTCAATAAAATAGCATTATGCCATTGGTATATAAAGCATGTCAAATCATTTCATCAGAACCATATAAAATTTAATTTGATGTAAGTAATATGTTCAGGAAACTATGAGAGACCATAAATATATGTGTAGCATTGAAAGGGTATAATCCTATATGTTACTACCGTAGGTTCCCAACATCAACACACTCTGTTGGGGTCCAGATAAGGAGTGTCCCTGAAGATGGAGCTGGTATGCACAGTTCTTCCTAAGAACACCTTTCCCTTCGAAGTAGCCGTTCACACAGAACTGTACCTTACCTGCCCCTATCACCAGTAGAGTGTATACTGAGAACCCTATTGTTATAAATTAACACCTAAAAAGGTATAGATGAAAACCCAGATGTGCTGCTTCTGATCAAACAACCAGATTCCTCAATGGGTAAAAAAGGTGAGATCACTCACAGATGAAGAATGACTCTTGGGCTTTATGATCCTACAATGACAAAGTCCAGTGTAGGTTTAAATAGGTACCATGCTCCTCCCCTTGTGGCATTCAACCAAAGCATCTCTGTGACAGAATGAACACCATTCCATATACTCCTTACCTAAGTATAATCTCCCTCCATGTTGCAAACCTGAGGGGAGGTTACTAGTATCGCTGCAATGCTCCATACTCGTTGTGGCGTCCTAAAAGTTCCACATCACACGTGTGTACTTTCAGTGATACACTGTGCACGCGTCGTCACTTCCAGGGCCTCCGAGACGACTGCTAGTAGTTGCATCTCCTAGATTCCTGCGCATGCGCCATACAGGACTCGGTATATCCACTGTAAATCCATCTCTGGGACTTCTAAAACAGCGCAACACGGTCTCTTTATCCTTAATTGTTACCAGTTATGCGTAACATCTCGATTACAGGTGGAAATGATCTCCACACTCCAGAGTGTAATGTCCGGACCCTATGGTGGTAATGTATATATAATAATGTATATAAAGTGTATATGATTATACACTTTAGATGGTACACATATCTTTATGGTGTGTCTCGGTTTCAGGAACATCACTTACATCAAATTAAGATTTATATGGTTCTGATTAAATGATTTGACATGCTTTATATACTAATGGGATTATGCTATTTTAATGATGGGTAAAAGCTACATTTTATTATGTATTTTTAGGGGGGGGGGGTGAGTTCTTCTTGTCTCTGATTACTACTCATGTTATTGGTTAAGTCATTATGCTGCATCTATTCACCAATCAGTTACCCATGGTAGTAGAAATTAAAGGGGTTTTCTGCAGTCATCGCATTGATGACCACTTCAAGCAATTGACAGCCTAAGTGATTATGTGCCGTACTACGGGCATCACCATTCAGTGATGGGAGCCATGATGGAAGTAGTATGAGGCCTGATGCCACTGGGTGGCTGCATAGACTATATGCTGACTGCTTGCATAGGCTGAAGATCACACAGATCCTTTCTGTGATATGCTGTGACACTCCTTGTTAAAGCAAAACTGTTGGGGGGTTTATGCTACACTGAGAAGCTGCATTTCTGTAGAGTAAATTGTAAAAGAGAAAGTGAAGGTACTGCTTGTTCTGCACACATACAGTGATTGACAGTTTTGCTCGACAAGCACATTACAGGGTAACATATCGGTCATTATATGTGGGTGGGGTGAGCTGGACTTCCACTGTCGCAGTCCGGTCAGTATTTCTCTGCTTTTTACTTCTGCTCTTACTCCTATAACCCTATATATCACAGAGCTCAGCTTCTCTCCCTCTATCATACCCTGTGTTGATAAGTAAGGAGAAACCAAGTAGATTTAGAAAGTGGATAAACATTTAGAGCTAGTTTACTGTAAGGGTATGTTCTCACGGCGTGTTGAATCCGGTTTTGATCTAAAAAATGCATCCAAAAGCATTGTGTAACTCTCATCCAACAATCAGATGCGTGTTTGGCTGCAGCAGACACGCACCCTATAGTTTTAAATAAAGTGTCTGCTGCGTCAAACGGATCAGGAATTGACATGTCAATTCTTTGAACGGATCCGAAAGACGCATGTAAACGCATATCGCCGATCACTCATCTAAACGCTGATGTGTGTTTTACATGGAAAGCAATGTAAATCACACTGCATATTGTTAGATGTGTGTTTGGGTCCGAAACATGGATCCAAATGCTTCTAAAAACGGATCCAAAATCGGATCCAACACGCCGTGTGAACATACCCTAAGGCTACGTTCACTCAGTGTAATTTTCACATGTATTGAATACTTGTGAAAAAACATTCTTTAGCCCATCCCATTGTTTTCAGTGGAAATACATGCTGTGGTTCACTTTTGTGAACTGTGCTGCATATTTTTACTTATGTAGATTATATATCCTTATTCCAACAACAAAAAATGTTCGTATTTAATGTAGAAAATGGATGGGACATGGATTAGCAGCCATTTTTCCTTCAGATTTCTTTTGTGTGTCGCACAGCATGTGTCTCGGTGGGATATACCATGTGCTTGTAACAATATTTATTTTAATTATGGCAGAGGTTACCTTCAGTAATTATTTTACAACATGCGATTACCAGGAGCTTATCATTCACATCATTTTACCATCAATGGAAATAACATCATGTAAATGAGAGAAAATTGAATAAAGCATTAAGAGGGTTAACCCATTATAGAAAATGATGGTACATCTCTAGGTGATTACTTTATGGTATGTGGGGGTTTGACCTCTGGGATCTGCAACACTGCACCTTTCATGGGCCAAGGTGCTGCCGTGCAGGGAGAAATAGTAAAGTAAATGAAGTGCTTAACTCGCACTACGGCTTCAGTTAAGGGGGTTTTCTCACCAGGCTGTTTCACGGAGTCACCTCAGGCTTGTGAGTGGTTCTCTAGCAGTGATTAGCATATCTAGCATCTCTATACTGACAAGTGCAGGAGATGTTATCTCTTCAGTAAACACAAGGTACATGTCCTGTGAGGACTTAACAAATGTGGTATGCCATCCAGCACCCAAAAGATGAAATCCTAAACTTTATTCACAAAGTAATGTATAAAAACATATGAGAATAAGGAATATTGTGTTTTCTGCTTACCTTGTGGTACTTGAATGCTCTATGTTCCTTTTCATAATCTGGTACGGGTCCTTTACTTATCGCCAACAACTTCAGAAAGCAACTTTATTAACAAAAAGGAAATGGGGCCCTGGTTCTCCTTAAAAGTAACACTTAATTCATTCCATCCCGTTAAAAGTGCAGAAGGTATAGCAAGCATAGCAAAGCAAATAGCAGGCATCCTCAAACTGCGGCCCTCAGTGTTAACTGGACGTCTTCCATCATGCGCCAAAACTTCAATAGACTTATATAAATAGGAATGGGCGGTTCTTTAAAGTACCAACATCTGTAGTGCAGTTAGGATAGCCTGGCCTATAGCAAGCATAGCAAACGCTCCATATTTCACTGACGCGTTTCAGGTGTACACAGGACCCTTGTTCACAGCATATGACTGCAATCTAATGCATTTCGAGCACTTAATTTGTGAGGACGGAAACAATGACTTATCTGTAATCGTTAGAGCTCAGCCAGTCCATGCTCTAATCAGATAATGGAGTTATCGTTAGGGAACTAGATAACCATAGAATCCTCTGTGACACAAAATGTTTCTCATCTCTTGACTAAAGTGAAATCTATTGACCAATGTATTTAGAAAAAGTCTTCATTTAACTGTCCCTTCATGTTGAAAGCTAATCTATGTAGTGAGAAAAACCCTTTAAGGAGCATGAGGGTCCCATAGGTCACCATGAGAATAACCACTTGATGATATTCTTTTGTAGTGAAGAAGATATTCTGAAAGAGCATGAGGAGCTCTCGCTGGAAAATCAGGGAGGACAGTCCAATAAGGATTCTACAAGTATAAAGGTATGTTATTTTTACTACTGATTGGAAGATTGCACTAAGCTGTGAAATTTTGTATGTACACTTTTTCATAAAGGCATGATTGTGGGAAATAAAGCACTACCTCTCCATGTTGGTTTCAGAATATGGGGTGTTTCTTGCTGCTTGGGTACACAAGTGCAGTAGCATTTGGAGACGGTGTGCAGCGACTATATTTAATCTAGTAAATCTGTTAGAAATGCTTTAACAAAGTTTGTTTGGATTGTAGAAACCAGAATTGGAGGAGGCAGAACCTATCTCTACTAAGCCGGAGAAGAAAAAGAAAGGGCAGAAAGGCAAGAAAGCCAGCTTTGAAGAAGATGAAGATAATAGTGATGAAATGGAAAGCAAAAGTACAAAAGCTAGAAAAGAAGCAAAGCCCAAAAATATGTCAGAGAGTGATGACGATGATGATGGTCTTTTTAATAAAACTTCTAAAAAAAGTAAAGGCAAAAATGAGACCACCAATAAAAAGGCACAGGTTCCCGAGGAAGCTAAGGATCACGATAAGGAGAAAGATAGCTTTCCAGGAGATAGCGATGAGGACTCCGACGAGTTCAGCCGAGGTAAGAAAGGGAAGAAAAAAGAACCCAAAGCCAAACCTGCTACTAAAGGGGATAGTGAAGATGAGGATGGAGAGTTCAAAATAAAGACTGCTGCTCAGAAGAAGGCCGAAAAAAAAGAACGAGACCGGAAGAAAAAAGAAGAGGATAAGGCCAAATTGAGGAAGCAAAAGGAAAAAGATGATACTGAGGGTCCTAAAAAAGAACCTGTCAAATCGAGTGCCCCTGAAAACGTAGAAGAAGATGAAGCTGCACCCAAAAAGGAAAAAAAGCCTGTAGTGGAAGCCGAGGCTGCAGAAGCAGAGGATGGTATGTGCATAATTTACTAAACTTACTGTCCATCTGGGCAACATTTATTGTCAGGCCTCAATGAATAACATACATCACTACAAGCTTATTCACAAACACACAGTCTGTTATCTGGGTATCTCAGTACTCTATTAACCTCTTCCCGACATTGGGCGTATGCATACGCCCTAGCGGGAAGTGACTTCCCGCAAATGGACGTATGCATATGCCCTGGCGATCGCTCGGGCCTGCGGGCGAGCCGCGCGCGATCGCGACATGAAACCAGCGGTAAATTACCGCTGGCTTCATGCCTCATCACTCCCGGCCGGGGATATGGGATATGGGATATCTGGCGTTTTCAGAGAGATCCCATATGTGCACTAGGGCCACATATGGGATATCTCTGAAAACGGCAGAATCTGGGGAATCAATATTAAGTTGCATTTCCCTGATCACATTTACCGTATTCTTGTGAATAATGTATAAAAATTGAAAATCTGCAAAAAAAAGAAATTTTGAAATTTCACTTCCACTTTGCTTTAATTCCTGTGAAACACCTAATGGGTTAATAAACTTCCTAAATGCTGTTTTGAATACTTTAAGGGGTGTAGTTTCTTAGATGAGGTCATTTATGGGGGTATCTAACATACAGGTCAATCAAAGTCACGTTAGAACTAGACGGGTCCCTAAAAATGTATATTGCAAATTTTCTTGAAAATTTGAAAATTACTACTAAATTTCTAAGCCCCCTAATGTCGTAAAAAAAAAAAAAGACATTTAAAAAAATGATGCCAAACTACAGCAGACATATGGTAGATGCTAGTTATAAACTATTTTGAGTGGAATATCTATCTGTCTTACATGCAGAAATTTTTGAAGTTTGAAATTGGTACATTTTTCAAATTTTTTACGATACTTTGATTTTTTTCCACAAATAAGCATTTTTTTTGGACCAAAATTTCTTACTATCTTAAAGCACAATGTGTCACGAGAAAACAATCTCTGAATCACATGGATAGGTTAAAGTGTCAAAAAGTTATTCTCACATAAAGTGACACATGACAGATTTAAAAAATGGGGCTCTGTCAGAGAGGCCAAAACTGGCTCCGGCGGTAAGGAGTTAAAGGGGTTGTCTCACTACAAAGATTAGCTTTCAACATGTAGGGAGCGGTAAATGAAGACTTTTTATAAATACATTGCTTTGTTTATTTTGCTTTGAGGAGGTAAGATGACAAGTGCTCTCGGTGCACACAGGTTTCTCTGGTTACCATCTTCTCTTTGTCTTATCTGAGAGTCGTGAGTAATGTCAACACAGGTCAGCACACAGGACTGCCAGCAGCTGGAGAACAGAGTGTGTTATCTCCTGTCAGTGCAATTAAAAGAGCTGGGAATAATGTGTTGATATGCTAATCACTGCTATAGAACCACTCACAGCCTAACGAAGAAGAGTGAGGATGCATGAATCTAAAGCTGCTGTTGGATTTGTGAAAAAACATGGTGATACAAACCCTTTAATGACCTTGTTTCCCCCCACATTGAGGCACATTTACAAATATTAGGCAGTTTATCAGAGTGGCTCATGCTGTATGATAAACCTGCTGCATGTTCAGTTGTCTAACTTTCCGCCATCTACTAGTTGGCTTTTTACGCAGGTAATTGCACAACAATTTGGGTGTGGATTTTTTTGGGCACTCTGTTGTGCCATCGGATATGTCGCCAAACTATATAAAACTGTCCAAATAGGCATAATCAGTGTGGTGTAGGGCATGTACATCAGTATTTTAATGCAAATTGTCATAGTAAATGCCTCACTATAGCAGCAGGAAAGACAGCCTAAAACGGGGGATTTTTTTTTAACGTTTGTACACTGCTGTCCTCCTGCTGCTAGATGTACAACGGGTTTCATTTCCTCATTGCTGTGTCAGTCTGCATGTGCCTTGATGCTATTAGAATTAAATGTAAATGTGATATCTTATTTAGATGATGATGGGGACAAAAAGAAAAAAGACAAAAAGAAGAAGAAAGTGGAGAAAGATGAGAAAGAGAAGAAAAAGAAGGGTCCAAGTTCAGCCACAGTAAAAGCCATGCAGGAAGCTCTTGCTAGAATGAAGGAGGAGGAAGAGAGACTTAAAAGAGAAGAGGAGGAGAGACTTAAACGGCTAGAAGAGCTGGAAGCCAAACGGCTGGAGGAGGTAATTTAATCCTGTCACACAATGATTTTTGTCAGCAGATAAAAATGTTATGAAGCAATATTTTGGTCGTCTTCATACATGAGATTTGATACAGATTGTGGTACCGAATCACATTTGTACTACGTGACTAAACTGAAGCAAGACGTAGGATCTCCAAGTTAATATATTCATTGGGTCATCAAATATTCCTGACCAAATTAATATTGATATTTCGTCCTGAACTTATTTAGACGTTTGTTCTGAAGTTTTCTCTTTGCACATTTGTAGTATGACCTTGAAGGAAGAAGCAGAAGGTTCACCTGGCTTCATTTACTTTTTCTGCTCTCTTACCATATATAACCTTTGTTAAACAACAACGTTTTTTCCAAGCTCACTTAGACACCGTTTTCTGTTAAAAACCCTGTTTAGGGCTGCTTTACACATTTTTCTTCTTTGGTATTTAAGAATGCACAAAATAAATGTT
Organism: Phyllomedusa bahiana; assembly: GCA_025379985.1. Classification (NCBI taxonomy): domain Eukaryota; kingdom Metazoa; phylum Chordata; class Amphibia; order Anura; family Hylidae; genus Phyllomedusa; species Phyllomedusa bahiana. Next base: position 39,042 of record JAODAL010008345.1, on the reverse strand, counting down.
TTAAATGGGCAATTCTTTTTAGTAGTATGATCTTTAGGGCAGTTTATTGGCATTTTCCTCCACTGAACTTGACAGTTTCTTCAATTTCTCGATCCGTTTGCCCCAATCTTCCAAACCCATTTGCCTCCATCAGAGCCCTGTCTATTGACTTTCATCTCATCGCTTCAAATCATCCGTTTTTAATCTTCCATTTTTCATACTTTTTTGCAAACTTGAGCCAACGCTTCTTATGAGGAGATTGAAGTTGAGGCTTCTTCACTTTTTTTTGGGCCATCATTCCAGACCTATGTAATGCATATTGCCCAGTGCTTGCATGGATGTCTGTGATGTCACTCTTATGAAGCCTACGAGCCGCCTTCGCTGCCGCGTTAGCAGTGATAGACCTTGTGATGAGCGACTTGTTGACTCTATTTTGCCTGGACGTCACCTCTTGGCTTTTGAATGAATGGATGGACTTCATTTCATATTCTTATAGCTGTCATCACCTCACATGATGCAGTTTGGTAAATATTTTTTTGACAATTTTCTTGACCGAGAGATCGCTATCGATGAGCTGGATGATGTGTTTTCTCTTTTCTTGGGAAGTCATCTTCCTGGCTGCTCGAACCAATCACCTTTCGCTTGTGAATCAGCCTAATAACACACTGAGCTATTAGGGAATGTGAGAACAGATTGTAATTTGTAGTAACAAGAAGAAAAAGATTGTCCCACCACCAGGAGCAAAACAGTAACAATGCAATTACAGGACAAGAATCTGCAGAACTACGCATATGCTAAATAGTTGCAGGTCAGAGTTATGTATAAGATAGCCAAGATGATTGTCTATAAAATGATGGTAGCCTCTCATTCAAATCTGTAGTGGATGGTGAGATATGGAGCCCGAAAGTCAAAAGTTCAAAACATTGTTAGCCTTTTGCTGGTCAGTGTAAAATATATTTATTGGATACAACTTTAGAACACAAAAACGTAAAAAAATTGTAAATATGCAAAACGCTGCAGTAACAAAAACGTACTGAATAACATTTGTGGAGTCTATGAATTTTTTCTGAGAAATAGTATCGCCTCCATCAGATCCGGCATAGATGACCTCAGATCTGATCTCATTATTTCCAGGCTAGAGAACGGCCTCTCTACACTAACTTGGGTTGGTGGCAAAGCGGTGACCATATGGGCAATATCTCTAACAATGTCAGGGTATAAAGGAATTGCCTTGGGCACAGTCAGTTTTGAGGAACGGTTGATCTTCTACTTCCTTGAAAGCAAGTGAAAAATTTTGCAGAAATCTGGTCAATCTGTTTGCTATGGGAGCGGAATCTTTTCCCCTGAGGTAATGCGGTAAGGTAACTTTGACTGCTACATATCATCCAAATACTTTTCAAAAGTAAACTCCTCGTCTGATGAGGCTGAAGATATGGGAGCAGTGGCACTGGCCGGACCCAATTCCTCTTGCTCTTTGCACTGCATTGAACTCGCTGGACCAATTTATTATATAGTTTGGGAGTTGGAGCCAGTCCATTTTATAACGAAAGCAACTCCACGACTCCGACTCCACAGCCCTGTTTTCTGTCTTGGTTCCCACCACCCTTGTAAATTGAATCTGACAGAGCATCATGGTATTTATGGAGGTCATCAGGCAGGTGTCAACAGACCCTTACGTTTTGATAGTAAAATAATATATAGATAATGCCTAAAAAGTCACTGATTTCATTGCTTGGTGTGTTTCACAGGAACGTCTAGAGCAAGAACGGAAAGAAAAGAAGAAGCAGAGGGACAAGGAAAGAAAAGAGCGCTTGAAAAAAGAAGGGAAATTGCTGACAAAATCTCAAAAAGAGGCTCGTGCCCGAGCCGTGGCTACACTGAAAGTCCTTCAAGCTCAAGGTGAGTATTTATACCAAAGCAAACCGGATTTACAAGACTAATATTACTGGTATTAGACAAGCACCATTATTAGTCTATTATACCCAATACATTTAATTTGTTGCTTTTTGTGATTTTTAGGCTGCTTATTAATGTATTTTAGTATTCTGCTGGGAACTATATGTTGTATCAGAATGCTGCTTGCAGTTACTTGACATTATTATAATGCATTATCAGTAACAATTATGTATGCCAGTTGCACTCAAATTTACCTTTGTCACCCCCATCTCAGCATCCCACTGAAATCCTTTACTAGATCTATCTAGGTAAATGGCTCCACACTTTCCCCAATAAAACAAGCCCGCTGCTTTAGGATAACTTTCAACTTTACCCTGTTCTTCAAACCATACATCCAAGCCTTTACCACTTTCTGCCGCCTCCAAAACAAAAAAAAATTCTCATATCCACTTTTTTCTCAACTTTGACTCTACCACAATGCTAATTCATGCCCTCACCATCTCCCACCTGAACTCCTGCAACTATCTGCTAGTGGCCTTATGTTTGATACTCTCCCTTTCATTCACATCTCTGCAGCCAGGTTACTCCAATTCTCTACTCGCTAATACCCTCAGCTTCTCTCTCTGCTATTCTGGTCACTAGCCATGTGTTGTCCAGTGAATTTAATCAGGGTCATGCAGGGTTCTCCACAGCCTCTCCCTCCTTCTTTGCTTTCTCCTTAAGGCCGTGTTTACACGGCTTATTCCCGACGGACTTGTGAGCCGTATTGAGCTCACAAATCCGCCGTGAATAAGGGACGGGGGCGGGGCCGGAGCGCGGCGGGGGCGCCGCTCCCGCCAACATGCAATGCATTGTTTACGCGTACTCTCCCCAGTAAATATGTGCAGTCCAGTTTACTCCATCCACCGCAGCGATATCGCCGAGTGGAGGGTGACGATCCCACTGGTCTCTATAGCCAGTGGATTACCGTAATGAACAGGGACGGATTGCAGGTACTGAACGCAATCCGCGCGAGTATGCCCAATCCTGCCCAATAATGCTTGTAACGGGCCTAACTCCTCCTCACACAATAGTCTCCATGTTTCTCCTGTGCATCCTCTGTACTTTCTAACTTGCTACCCCAACACATCAGAGACTACTCCACGTTTGACAGCTTCAGAAGTAACTGGAAAACTCCTCTTTTAAACTTACTTCCTGCAGTAGCCCTACTGCCACTACAACACCAAATGATCATCATCTTCACTCAGCTGCTTCCTTCTCCCATTGTAGGTCCTCTTTCATACTGTACCAGTTTGTCGCTTCATTATTGTACTTTTTTAGTCTTCTGTATTCAAACCTTTTTCACATGTTCAGCACCCTGGAAATATTGATGCTTCAAAATAAATAATAAGCACAATGTCTTCTCACATTGAATGTCCGTTGTTTGCTCTCTGAAATCTCTTGTTTGCTGTGACAGGTGTTGAAGTGCCATCTAAAGACTCCGTGCCAAAGAAAAAGCCGATTTATGAAGACAAAAAGAAAAAAAAGCCCCAACAGCAGACTCAAAATAAAGAAGGTAAATGTGAGCTTCCTACTCAAACACACAAAACGCATCACAAGCAGTGGTCTTCATGGTATAATCATTGTCTTAAGTAGTTTATAATGTTTACAGACTGTTACTGAATATTGTGTTTCTTTGTTTGTACTATGGTATATTGCCTTTGGAATAAAACCCTTCAATTCTTGTTTTTATGTTTTTTTCAGAACCAATGGAGGTGAGTTCTCCAGTTAACAATATCATTGAATCTCCAGTGACAGAAAAAGAAGTAGTCTCCTTTTCTGCAGAGCCTCCTGGTGAGTGAAACGCTTTGAATTAATTTTATTTCTTAGTTTTGCAACTACTCCACGTTCCCAGCCAGGGGCTCAGGATCCAAGCGTGGCTCATGGGTCCTTGTAAGGAGGCTCCTCAGCTATTAGTATCTATAAAATGTTATGCACTAAAGGATATAGGGATGTTCTGGTATTACTGCAGCTTAGCAATGAGGTCAAACACGTAATAAAGGCATTCACAACCAAATAAGTAGGTCATATTTTAAAGGGGACCTGTCCGGCCTTTCATGCTATCCTATTTGAGCACAGGATGTGATAGAGAGAGAAGCTGCACTCTTTGATTATATAGGTTTATATAATTTGGCGCAGGATTTCTGATTAAAATTCAGAGAAAGTTCTGACTGGACTCCTTAAGAGACCATTGAGAAGCTGCTTACCTTGCCCACATATAATGGATTACAGCCTTCCTTGTATCCGTGTGTTTACAAAGTAGACTGTCGATCACTGTATGTGGGCGGGGTAAGTAGTATTTTCAGTTTTGTTTTTCTGTGTTTTTTTTATTGAAAAATCCTGCTCCAAATCAATTAAAGCTATATGACACAGAGCTCAGCTTCTCTCCCTCTATCTGCTCTATCTATTAACGTAGTAGTGCCCATTTAACATTAAAAAATTATGCTCCCCCTCTCTCCTTTGTTCTTCCGGACAGGAACGTCACCGCTGCAGCCACTGTTTGTCACATGCCACTCAACTATATTACTGTTCAGAGTTGTTCATCTCCGAACGATCATGAAATTGAGTGGCACGTTGCTGTAGTGGAGACAGTCCCATCTGGAAGAGGAAAGAAAAAAATGAAAGACTGCAGCTGATGAGAAGAGTGTGTCGCTGGAACCAAGTTGAAGGGAGAGGCGAGTATAATTTTCTTTTTTTGTTTGTTAAATGGGCCTTATTATATTTATTACAAAAAAATCCCTTTTAAATGTCTTATGCTGTATTTAAAAATGACTCTGTACCAGAAGGTCGTAGACTTTTGATGAACTTTATATTATATGTGGCACAGGAAGCAACTGGAGCAAGCATCAGGGCAGCATAACCTTGACCTAAGATGTTTTTCAGCAAATGTTAAATGCAGATAGAACTTCTTTGTTTTCGTGAAGTACTAAGAGCAGCTCAATTGGCATTACTTAATGACGTCTTCATCGACCTCTAAAGTAAGGTGGCAATCTAATAGTATGATGTGTAGGGTTTTTTCATTTTGTTGCCAATAAACAAATGTGAAAATGGCCGAAAACATCTCCCCTACCAAAATTGTTTTACCAAATGGCAGCCTCTTCAGCAGGATAATGACTGATTTGAGGAACATGACAAAAGGTGAAAGGTGTTGAGCTGACTTCCAAATTTCCCAGATCTCAGTCAGATCAGGCATCTGTGGAATGTGCTGGAAGACATGTCTGATCCATTGAGGCCCTACCTTACAACTTGGAGGACTTAACCCTTTACCGACACAGGACGTATGGGGACGTCCTGTTGCCAGTAAGGTTCTATGTAGGGGGGTTACTTAGTAGTCCTGCTATGTAGAAGACTACTGTCAGCTGCTAACTGAGCCAGGTTCGTTCCCTGGTGTTTAACCACTTGGACTTCACAGTGATTGCAGCCATGGCATTTAAATGAATGAGAAACGGTGCCGCACACCATTTCTGCCTCCGATCGGCAGCCCCATTGCGAGAGTGCTGGGTACTAATTGGTTAACATGTCGGCTGAAAGGCTTATGAAGGCTTCCATTGCCACCATGTATGTGACTCCAGGCAGGAAGTGCTAGAACCGCAATCTTTGAACATCCTTCTGCATTGTTTACAAAGTGCAGAAGGGTGTACTAATGGTCAAGTTCTATAGTGGTCAAGTACCCTAAGGGGACTCGATATTACTGTAGGGAAAAAAATATGTCCCCTTTTGCCAATTTACAAATAAAAATAAAAACGTTACACATAATTGGTGTTGATGTGTCCGTAAAAGCCTAATCTATTAAAATATAGATCAAGTATTCCGTAAACAGAGCATCTTAGGGAAAAAAAAAATTGCGTTTATTTGGTAAAAAAGTCGCATCTATCCCAAAATGGTACCGATAAAAATACACTTCATCCCGCAAAAAAAAAAGCTCCCTCACGTCTATAGTTGGAAGAAGCAAAAGATTATTGGTAATAGAAAATAACACTGTGACGCAAATTTGACATGACCATTCTTTGAACGGATCCAAAAGACGCAAGTAAACATGTATCAGCGATCACTCGTCTGAATGCCAATGCGTGTTTCACATTGAAACTAATGTAAATCACACTGCACATTGTAAGATGAGTATTTGAGTCCGAAACACGGATCCAAACACGAATCTAAAAGACGCCGTGTGAACATACCCTAAGGAAAACTCTACATATTTGGTGTTGCTGGAATTGTTCCAATCTGCAGAATACATGTAACACATCATTTATACTGAAGAACGGCATAAAAACTAAACCCCCACAACCAAGGGTGCAAGTATTTATTTATTTTTTTCTTCCACTTTTCACCCCACTTAGAATTTTTTTGCGGTTTCCAAGTATATTCAATGGCACGGTGAATGGCACCATTAGAAAGTACATTTTGTCCTGCAAAATAAGCCTTCATATGTCTGTAGATGGAAAAATAAAAAAAATTCTAGCTCGTGGAAGGCGGGGAGGAAAGACCCTTTTTTTTTTTTTTTTTTTTTTTTAAATGAATGGCTGTCGGGAAAAGGTTACAGGATCTGCAGCTAATGTCTTGGTGCCAGCTAGCATAGGAAACTTCCAGAGGTCTTGGGGAGTTCATGCCTTAATCGGTTGGGAGAGCACATGGGAGAGTTATCCAGTATTTGGCAGACCCTTTTAATGTAATGACTGATCCATTTTTGTGCCTTTTTATATAAGTTACTCTCTTTAAAAATGGAATTATTTCACTAATGAAGCAGAGAAACCATGGATTAATCAACTCTATGGTTTTTCTGTCAGTGTTATGTGTTTGATGGTGGTGTATGCTGCCACATACTTATGCCTGGGATTATGGTAAACGTGCAGTAGTAAATAGCAGTTTTTTGTGTGCTAGTGGTTCATTTAGATTCCTCTCAGTACTACAGGTTGTTGTAAGTTTTAACTATTTTAGAGTGCAGTAGGAAAATTAGGCAGTTTTAGAAAAAAAAGAGAAAAAGACATTAAGCCAGATGCCCAACCATTCAGTGTATAGAAAACTTGAAAAGCTGGTTTATTAAAATTGCTTATGGTAGCTGTGCTGAACTTGGTATCAATGTGATGCACCAGTCTTTTCCCCACTAAAAGAACAAATAGGTGAAAATCTGAGGTCATTAATATGGAAAACTCCAGCAGACGGTTGCCTTGAAATCTCACTGTAATTGATACCGTTTTCTTTATTTTGCTTCTTTCCACCTCACTTTTCTGCTTCATGTTTAAAGCAGATTGAATATAGTAAAAGACCTGCTGTTAACTCCTCTTTCCATGACCTTCACGTCTTAGTCTGTTGGTCCGATAGCTGTGTGTTAATTGTTTTTCATTCTTGTTTTTTTTTTTTTTTTTAACATTTCCATTACTGAATTATTTCTCACAAACTTTTCAGACGTGTTTTCCCAATATGACTCTAATCAGGATAGTGGGACAGATAAAGAAGGTATTACATGGTGTAACGCATGGCTATATTTTTGTTTGCTGTGAGCTTTGCTTAGAATCCTGTATTTTTTTTTTTTTTAGGCACTAGCTTTCCTATAGTCATGTGTAAGCATTTCCTTTAGTTTAGAACTTCAAATACCTTAAGATCACTCCCATCCCTTCTGTCCATTTTTAGGCATTATAATTTGCATTGCTTGTTAGTTGACTTTTTTTTAACAAGTAATGCACACAGTCACTGATGTTAATTTTCTGGGGCACACAAATCAAATGAGTACAGTAAATATAAAAAAATGAGTTATTTTGTACACTTATCAAAGGTCTGGTCTTTGAAAGAACGGCTACAATGTTAAATGGTTCATTATTAAGTGTAGGTTCCCAGTTTCTTCTGTTAGAGTATATTCACATACATACTTGCCACAAAGTGAGTTCATTACCTCTTAATCTGATCAGGAGAGACTATAAACAAAGCACAGCAGCCTCACAGACGAGAGGGAGGGGGCCTGAGCAGCAACTCTAAGGAAGCAGGGAGCGTTGTGCAATGTGTACTCAAATAAAACATTCGAACCAGTGGATTCTCTATACGAAAGACACAACATCTTTCTCCACAGCCCCTTTCTAGCTCCTGAGTAGTAAGGAGGAAGCAGGGAGCGTTGTGCAATGTGTACTCAAAGAAAACATTAGAACCAGTGGATTCTCTATACAAAAGACACAACATCTTTCCCCACAGACCCTGCAGGGCCTGAGTAGTAAGGAGGAAGCAGGGAGCGTTGTGCAATGTGTACTCAAATAAAACATTAGAACCAGTGGATTCTCTCTACAAAAGACACAACATCTTTCCCCACAGCCCCTTGCTAGCTCCTGAGTAGTAAGGAGGAAGCAGGGAGCGTTGTGCAATGTGTACTCAAAGAAAACATTAGAACCAGTGGATTCTCTATACAAAAGACACATCTTTCTCCACAGTCCCTTGGTACCTCAGTCATGTTCCCTGTCATCAGATAAGAAGTGCAGACAATGCACGAAGATAAGAAGCTCCTCAGTTCCTGTCAGCTCCTGGTGGTGTCTAATGCAAACTTTTAAGTAACTAAGGGCTTGTAAAGAAAGCTGTAGCTCTCACAGGCTTCACTTTTTTTAATGACATATATTTAGACAAGTGAATAACGCCCCAATTTGGAGAATCCCACGTCAACAATAACTCGTGGCAAAACCGCTTTCAGTGTAGGTTCTCATTATTAAGAAATTTCTGCCACTGACACCTTGTTACACGAATCTGCAGCAACCACATGGTTCATAAGAGGGGGTAATGCAACTATTTTTGCCATGTGTTTTTTTTTTTGTTGTATTTTTTTGTATTTGTAAAAAATATTTAGTATTTTTTCTTTTGACATACAAAACTAGCATCTTTTTTGTGCAAGCCACGTGTACTCATGTTCTCAAAATATGCTCTGTGCAATCTTTTTTTTTTTTTTTTTTTTAATTTTAGCGGCAGATTTATTAAAAGTGACATCATGCATTTGCCATAATTTTGTAGTAGTAATGTTTGCCAACCTATACTAAAATTGGCATATATTTCAATTTCTGGCACATGGGCAGCTTCACAAATAATATGTTAATATGTATTAAAGGAGTTTAAGCATCTCATAGTTGGTGTATTGAGTGGATATGCCATCAATGTGAGATAGGTGCGAATCCCAACCTTGGGACCCATACCTATCTTGAGATTTGGCCCCTGAAACTCCTGATTTAGGATGGAGAAGTGGCTGCACTTGCACAGTTACTCTCAATTCATTGCAATGCCCACTGTTGAGAGCAAATAAACAAGGATGGGGGGAAACCGCATGCAGCTACTCCTCTTTAAGCCACTGTACCCTGTTTCATCTTTTAATTTTAACATGGGCATGCCCTATAAAAAATCTGCTGTATCTTAGCTGAAGGCTGGCATAAAAAACCTCAGTCTTTAGTACATTTCCCCTATGGTTTTCTGTAAACCACATTCAGATGAACGTGACCATTGCAGAAATCACTGCAACAAATCTGCTGTGTATGAATTCAACCTTGAGGCCAGTTCCAATGTACTAAAGGAGATGTGGTTGCTTGAGTTAGTCCACCAATGGTCTAGACAGAAATACCTCTTTAGTGGCCCGATGCTTTTTTAAAGGCATGCACAATTGATTTACTAATTATAGGAAATGTTATTGATTGCACTAATCGTGTGGTTATTGGCATACTTTTGTTTGTCTGTTAATGCAGTCACTATGATTATTAGCTTTAAAAATGTATGCAAAGGTTAATAAATACTATCACCAAATATATTGCTGTTCAAATGTTGCTTTCTTATCTCCTGCTTGTTTACACAAGCTTCTCCAGTTACTAAGCATCTCTCCCTGCTCTAGCAGTGGCTGAGCTGGTGATCTCCTGTTGTGTCTTATCTGCAGGATGGAGTTTGCTTCTGACTCTCTGATCTCATCTTTCTGAGTAAAACTTTAACCCTTTGAGTCACTGACCTGGGAGCAGCCTTGTACCATCCTGTCATCTTGTGCCATTGCTTTTTTTATGGGTTTAATTTGTATACAAATGAGCCGTGCAGCAAAAACGACATAAGGGGCATGATTAGAACAATAAATAAAATAAGAACTGATCTTGTAAACTCTCTCACTCCGGCGTCGCAGTAGTCCCGGTGATCCTGGCCAATGACCGCATCGTTCAGTCTTCAAGTGACCCTGCGGTCATTTACAGGCTGCAGTGGTCTCTGATCAGATGTGCTGCACGTGACTGCTGCCTGTGGTCTGTGATTTTTTTTTTTTAATCATCCCCCGATGGACTAATGAGCATTTGTGCTCTGAAACATCTTTTTCACTAAATCCTGCGGGTTCTTATGCTACTGGTGATGTCAAATGTATATAGTTTTGTGCTCTTAGTTATGTTTCATATTTTTAACTTCTTATTATATGTCAGAAAATGTATTTTTATTAGATTTTTTGTCATTATTTAGTCCCACTGTGGGTCTTGATGACTACTACTGGATGCAGTCCCTAGTACAGTGCACTGATCTAATATGTGTAGTCACATGACAGATCTGGGGGCCTTTATTAGACCTCCGGCTGCAATGACAACTGGTTGATAACCCAAGATTCCCCCAAGCAAACCCCCACTAATGCAATCTAGTGATATGGATACCATGTCTAATGTCTTAGATGCCCCTTACTTGGCTTCTGAGTGGTTCATCACCTCGGATCAGCATTCTTTTTAAACCAGGCCACTGTTGCCCACCATACATACCCCAACTCGATCATCATGATGTACATTTATGTAAGATTTAGGAAGGGACTTAAATATTCAACCCACAGGAAAATTGGAATGATTTGTATCGTAACATCTTCTGGACAGATTGTTTATGTTAAAACCTGGGATGCCATCTGCCAGGTTTTGAGGGTTCAATTTAGAAGATTGTCATGAAGGGTTCTACTCTAATTGCACTGTTTCTAAACTTCTTTTCTAGAAGAGGAAGATGACGTTGGAGTGGATGACTGGGAAGCAAGAATCAGTGATGACGAGAAAGGTCTGACATTTACTATGCAATTATTTTCAGTCGTTTTATATCCTATTTTACTACATGGGTTTCCCATAATGACAATTCATACCCTATCCCTAGAGTAGTGTTTTATCAGGGTGGGGTCCAGTTGCTGGGAGTCGTGATTGTCTGTGTTTCAGTGCTGTGGGAGTGTACTCGGCTGGCACTCAACAGGGGAACTTGGGTCCCGAATTCTTGAGATCATAAGAGTTTCAGCAGTGGAAACCCTATTAGTCAGGCATTATACTAATCATTTAACATTATGTGAAAACTTTTTTTTTTTTTTTTTATTGAACAGCCTATTATCTGGTGTCTTCAAATATAGTTTGGATAATAAAGCCCTGGACTTATTCAGTGTTTGTTTCATTTTGTCAGATTTTTTCTCATGAGGTGGTTCCAGCAAAAACTTTGACTTTCTCACATTGGATTTTATGGGGCAATATCCCTGTCATATCTGGTTCACATTTGGCTGGCTATAAAGATATGCTGATATTTCTCCAAAATTCAAAGCAGATTTTCTGTTCGATTGTACCCATAGAGTTGCACAGTGCAAATACATGGCAAATCCACGCCATGATAGACCTACTGCAGGGTCTCAAATGGGAAGTCGAAATATCTGCTAGCTGTGAGGATTTGTGCAGTTCCTCACTCTAGCCCTGTCCTTTTCTGTAACAGCCGAAAATACTTTTTTAAGATTGCAACTAAGCTGGCCAAAAATGAAAAGTCCAAACATTTAGATTTTTTTCTGTGTCCAGTGTAAAACTAGTTTGTTGTCTGGACAGATACAAAAACTGTTCACATAGAAGTTCAGGAAAAAAATGAAGATGAGGATGAAGAGGACGACGATGAGGATGAAGACGATGATGCAGAAAGTGAGGACGACGATGATGAAAATGATGAAGGGGAAAGCAGTGAAGATGAAAAATCTGCAGAAGAAAAACCAGTGGCGTCTCCATCTGTTGGATCCAAACACACTGAGAAGAAGCCCGTTGTAGAGCAGAGCTCTGAGTCGGAGTCTGACTCTGATGATGATCGCACTAAAGAAGAGCGGGTCTATGATAAAGCAAAGCGGCGAATAGAGGTATTCATCATTGTTGCTCTTCACGTGCTTACATAGGCTTGTTAGCTAGTAATACTGTCTTTCTTGTCAGTGTGGTTTACCCTCTGAATTTAGAGATCACTGTCTGCCATCACTTTTTATACCATTTATTCTTCTTTTAATTTGTACATAGGTTTAAACCCAATTTTAGCCATGATCTGGGCCTTTTTCTGTATATGTGCAACGTCTGTCAGCTTTTTTTAGTCTCGGTCTTTTAAGGCACTTTGTCTTATTTTAGAAAAGACGTTTGGAAAACCAGAGAACTATAAACACACAAGTTTTACGGGCACCAGTCATTTGTGTCCTTGGGCATGTGGACACCGGAAAGACAAAAATCCTAGACAAGGTATGTTCTTTCTCTGCATTCTTGTTCTAACATTTCAGTGACCTTGACATTTACATCTAAGGCTATGTTCACACGGTTTATTGCGGCACATATATTATGCGACGCAATACGCCAGGTGTTTTGGAACCACGTAATTCCAAAACACGGGGGGGCCTGCCGGGCGCCAGCCCCATAGACATGCATTTTTAGTGGCGGTATTCGCCGCAAACAATTGACATGTCAATGCGCCGCGCCTCTCCCCTCTGCGCGTACAGTACGATCATATTGTACGCGTGTGGAGGGGCGATGCGTAATCCATAGCTCTCTATGAGAGCTATGAATTACCGTAATTGTGGCTCGGATTTCGCCGCGTATTAAGCGCAATACGCTGCGAAATACGCACGCAATTACGCTAGAAAATAAGCTGTGTGAACATAGCCTAATGCTAGAAGTTTGAGTGGCTGTGGTGGTGGTGGTCGTCCTGTTATGTGGGCAATGGTAAGATGATAAAACCCTTTCAATGTGTCCATTACTGCAGCTATGATTTAATGCTGTTTGCACTGCTCAATAGCCATGCTAATCCATAGTGAGCAGGGGGCAAGACTCATGCTTTTAATGGTGTTACAGAGAACTCAAGGTGTCCTTAAAGTAGTCGGGTTTTAGGATAGAGAAGTCGGTCAGCTATTTTAGAATATCTTATTTATTTATTGGATCTGCAGGAAGCATTGGCTTCTTAAAGGGAACCTTTCACATTGAAGATGCTATCTATGTTATAGAGCATGAGGAACTAGGCAGATATATTGTTCTGTGGGGAAAGATTCAATATAAACTTAAAGGGGTTTTGCCACGAGTGGGGAACATGTCCACCAGCGGCGGCTGGAGAGCTGGCAGTGCTTGCACAGTCGCTCTCCATTTTACTCATTGCATTCGGCTCTGCTCGGAACTCCAATAGAACAGAATGTAGAATCGTGCGCAAGCGCACCACTCTACAGTCTGCACTTAGAGATTCGGGGACCTGAGATAGGTGCGGGCCCCAGAGTTATCAGACAATGATGACATATCCTAACAATATGCCATCATTGTCTATGGTGGCAAAACCCCTTTAAATCTCTGCTTATTTTCGGTTTAGGCATCCAGTGGGTGATCTTATCAGTGACCGACGGCTATTTGTGTATGCACACTAATACAAAAAAGACTGTCAGTCATGGATAAGATCGCCCGCTTGACTACCCAGTATAAGCAGGGTTTAAATAGATTACAAGTTTGCTGAATCTTCCCTAAAAGACTGTATATCAATCTGCTCAGGTCTTCCCGCTCTATAACATGGGGCAGGCAGATCAGTTAGAGTGCAATGTGACAGGTTACTGTTTAAGCCTTGTTATTTCTCTATGCCATTGATTTAAAAGTAAAATAAAATCCAGACAATGAGCATTGTCTCTTTCGAATGTGATGTTTCTTTATAGTTGTGACAGCAAACCTCAAGAAAGACGATGTTAGTCATTTTATTTTATTGTATAGTGGTAGAAAATGGTGAGAAAGGGGACTTGCAAGTTATATTGTGCTGTACAATACTGTCATTATTGTTTTTCAAATCGCACATCCAAGCCCTTACCACCTCAGAAACTTTTTTTTTTGATGTGCAGTACATTCTGTTTTGGAGTTGGAGTTTACATAGACTATGGGCCATTGCGGTCTGCCAGAAGTGTTTTAAAGGGCCGCATGTGGTGCAGGCCTGATCTACATTAACATCTCCATACAAACAGTTACTTCTGTCATCTACGGTCTTCCCTGGCAAATTGTAACCACTCACAGGCAAGGATCCTCTCGTTTTCCTCCTGTTGCTGAATTGACTTTTGTGGTATTTCTCATTAAAACTTTTATCATATTATCTGTACAGTTGCACATTAATATAATTTTGTGTGGTTTCTTTCACGTTATAGTTGCGCCATACCCATGTACAAGACAGCGAAGCTGGAGGTATCACTCAGCAGATAGGAGCAACCAATGTCCCCTTGGAAGCTATAAAAGAACAGGCAAAAATGATTAAGAACGTAAGTGTCCTGTCAGTCCATGACTGCATTAATGGTATTGGCGTTAAATAATACTTGCATATTTTTTATTAGTGAGCAATATCCATTATGTAATCCGTTTTCCTAATTGATGATGTTTTTAATTCAGCTTGATAGGGAGAACATAAAGATCCCAGGAATGCTCATCATTGATACACCTGGTCACGAGTCTTTCAGGTATCATCTGCCAATTACTTTGGACTACTTCTGACTTTTTACCCAAGATAACTTACCTGCAACTTAAAGAGGATTTGTGAAAATTGTGTTTCACTGAAACATGGAACCTGCTTTCTTTCCCAGATCTGAATAGCTTCAATATCCCAAAAACTATAGCGGCGACTAATAAATAGTCACTGATAATCCCTGATAATATCAAGCTCAAAGTTCAGAAAAGGAAAAATCATAAAATATAATCTTTAATAAATATAATTAAAATGTTAAAAAGGAAATGAAAAATATCAAATTACTCAATGCAAAAACACTGCTCAAAGACAAGAGACCAATAATCATTAATAACATCTGCAAAGGAACGGCTGTCCCTAGCAAATCCAGCAGCCCTAGCAATCTATAACGTCCCTGACCTAATAGTATGGGGTATTCACCGTAATAAGGGCGTCCCCGACCGGTACGTAACCCTCAGATTAACTAGACAAACCCTAATGTGCCCTCACATAAATGTCCTGACATGTTTCCATTACTCCCAAAATGTCAGAATAATTTAATCAGGAGACAAATTAGGAAGAGAAGAGGGGTGGCGGGATACTAGCAATACTCATATCATAAATTTAGTCCAGAATGGCTGTTAAGAATATATACAACCAGCTGTAATGACATGAACGAGAAAAGAGTATATGTTACAAGATTTCAATAATTAGAAGTACTGACCCATGGAAGACTTACTTAAAAAATATATAAATATCATGCGGTCTAAAGTTTGCTCCAAATTTTCAATTACCTACTTAAAGGGGTTTCATAGGATGCTTGAATGAAATAATGCAGCTTTGCTCTGTCACTTCCTGGTCAAGCTGTCTGTAATTAGCATATGAGCTTTGTGTATTCAGACTTCTCTGTTTATTAGTCTAGATTAAATAATTTACCTTCTCTGAGGTCCAAAAAGCTTCTGAACTAATGTAAACAGTAGAGTAATTACGGTCTTGTGTCTGAAATATCAGATAACACACAAGCTCTCACTGCCAGCTGTGTGATGACATCACCCTGCTATCAGATAGAACAAACAGAAGGGGGGGAGGAGTACACAGGTCGGTCACTTGGGAAACCAGAAATCCCTCAGAAGGTGATAAAATCACTTGTAGCTCCTTGGCAAAAAAAGATGAATAAAGCAATATATTTGGAAAACGTCTTCATTTAGTGTTCCCTACATTACAGCTATTATAGCTATTGTTTGTAGTGAGACAACCCCATTAATACATGGCATATTGGTCAGACTGTGAGGAAGCCAAGAGGACCATAATAGGACCAACAACACTTACCACGATGAAGTACTTGGTACATATAAGGCTATTTTCACACGGCATAAATGCGGGGCGTAATTACGTCCCGCAATTGCGCCATGTGTTCGGGAGCTCGCTCCCATCAGCGCGAGCTCCTGCGGGGGCTGGCAGCCCCATAGACATTAATTGCTAGCGGCGCGTATTTACCGCTAGTAACTGACATGTCACTTATCTCTCCCCGCGACGTATTGTGCGAGCAGGGAGAGGAGGCGTGAACCATATTTCTCTGAGAACTGTGGATTACCGTAATGACTGGGACGTATCTCGCCCTGTATTGAGTGCAGTACGCTGCGAAATACGTCCCAATTTAAGCCGTGTGAACATAGCCTAAGTGTAAATCAAAGGCTTAATAAAGTATGTCCCGTCTCACCATGGGTCTAGATGGCCCGGTGAAAAGGAAGCAGGCAGTGCTACACCGGGAAGATAAGTGTTCTTGCATTGAGAATTAGTAATTTATTTTTCACTGCCTTTTATAACATTTTAATTATATTTATTAAAGGTTATATTTTACGATTTTAGCTTCAATATGTGACACAGCCCATGGGTGCCGTTTCTGAAATAAAGCAGGCCTGTGTATCAAATCTTGTATGGCTCCTTTAAATCCCTGGTTCTCATCTGTAATGCTGGTTCTTCTCTGCTAGGTGAAAATATGTGCCATGAAGACATACCTGTGATGTCTTCCATCTGAAGTGTTTGCCATGATTCTATTACTTTCTGCATGACTATGTGAAAAAAGGCTTAACAGTATTTCTCACCATCTTGTTTCCAGTAACCTGAGGAACCGTGGAAGCTCGTTATGTGACATTGCAATCCTGGTAGTAGATATCATGCATGGGTTGGAGCCACAGACCATTGAATCATTAAATTTATTAAAGAATAAGAAGTGTCCTTTTATTGTTGCGCTAAACAAGGTAAGAATACTTTTTCTTTTTAGGCAGTGTTTTTCTGCTGTAGATTATAAATGCTTCATAATAATGAAGATTTTCAAATATTTCACATCTTAATACACATGCTCTTTTTCAGATCGATAGGTTGTATGACTGGAAGAAAAGTCCAGAGACTGACGTTGCTGCTACATTAAAGAAACAAAAGAAAAATACAAAGGATGAGTTTGAAGAGCGCACCAAGGCCATTATTGTGGAGTTTGCACAACAGGTGAATAAAAAATGATTATGAAAATGCAGCTATTTCATTGTTTACTGCAGTAAGTTTATCATTAAATTAGTAAATGGCCACTTACTAGTAAATAAATGTCAAATTAACTACATAAACATATAGTACAATATTATTTATCCTAAAAGTGATAGTTCCATGAGTAAATATTAATGCACTTTGTTAGCTCACACAAAATCGAACTCTTTAACTGTGATCAATTAACCCTTTTAAAGGGTTTTTCTCACTACAGTGATTTAGCTTTTAACATCTAGAGAAAGGTAAATGAAGACTATTACTAAATACATGAATGTTTTTTGATTTTGCTTTGTTTAGGATATTTTATCTACTGCTAGTGTACACAAGTTTCTCTTCCTTCATTAATGACCAACTCTCTGCTCGTTCTCTTATTTGATTAGTTATTCACTGATGAGTCTTCCCTCCAGTACAGGAGCTTGTTTACCTAAATTGATGACACAGTTTAACCCTTAGAGCTTTGTAGCTTTGTGCACTACAGTTTATAAATCTCCACCAGTGATATCACTGTAACAGGAATAGCTAGGAATAGCAGAACTGCCTGTGGTTTTATGGCAACTTTTTTTTTTTTTTTTTTTTTAAATCTTTTTCTCAACATAGCTATATGAGGGCTTGTTTTTTTGTACTTTTTAATGGTACCATTTTATGCCGTGTGTAATGTGTTGGATAATTGAGAAAAAAATCCTTGTGGTGTGACATTGGGGAACATTTTTGGGAGGGTGTGTTTTAACAGGGCGGTGTCAATGACATGTTAACTTTATTCTGCGGTTCAGTATGATTCCTGCAATACCAGCTTGACTGTGTTTTGCCGAAATCAAATTCTAAAATGTTTTTGTTAATAGAAAAAGTAAGGTCTTGACTCTTGCGGGATTAGGAAGGAAAAACAAAACCGCCATCATCCTGACATGGTGTCGGGAAAGGGTCAGTCTAATCTGACATTTGTGCAGCCAGTGTTTAGTTTATTTGGTTGTAAAACATTCAGCTTAGATTATCATTAAGGAGTACAGAAAGGGGCTACAGACTGACCCATCAGAGAGCAGTGAGTAGCTAGTATTGTACTATAAGGCATAAAATCAGCTGCAGAAGACAAACAGTTCAATATAATTTGCAGTTAAAATCATCTGTAAATAGTTTTTATTTAATAAGATACATACAATGCAATAAAAATATCCACAAAGGTGTAACTAGCGTTTACAATTATGGGGTTGATCCATCAGTGCAACCCTTTTCTATCTGCTAGCATCCACTCATTCCTTTGCAGGCAATATGTATTCAAGCCTGGTATCTGTTCCTGATGGGGCAACCCTTCATGTTACCAGATTATTGCTAGGGAATGGACATATGCTCTGTGGACATGCATCAGATGTGGCAACATGCTTCGCTTCTGCAGTGTTCTTAGAGAAAATGAATGAATTAGTTGGTTTGCTTGTGTGATTTGATCCATTATAAAGCTTGCAATGGTTACAAGTTGTTGTGTAATGAACTTTAACTCTGGATTAATTTTTATTTAAGGGTCTGAATGCAGCCTTGTTTCATGAAAATAAAGACCCACGTACATTTGTGTCTTTGGTCCCCACCTCTGCTCATACTGGAGATGGCATGGGCAATCTAATCTCCCTTCTAGTTGACCTCACACAGACGATGCTTAGTAAGAGGCTAGCCCATTCAGAAGAGCTGAGAGCTCAAGTAATGGAGGTAAGTGAAACGCCTATATTTTTGGAATTGGTTCCCAATCTTTTTGCGAAGAAGATTTTTTTAAGCAGATTTAATTTCTTTTGCTAGGTAAAAGCTCTTCCTGGCATGGGTACCACCATTGATGTGATTTTGATCAATGGTCGGCTAAGAGAAGGGGATACTATTATTGTTCCTGGTGTAGAAGGGCCCATTGTTACACAGATCCGAGGACTTTTGCTTCCCCCTCCAATGAAAGAATTACGAGTAAAGGTAACTTTAAATTTCTTTTTTATTTTGGTTTCTGCTTCCATTGTTGTGCTGAGCCATTAGTAGAGTTAACAAGTAAAACAGATTTCTGAAGTGCCGATGCAATACCGGAGTACGGGATACACCGAAAACAACTTCTTCGCCCGGGATTAAAACATACTATTTATTATGACATGTTAAAAAACAGCTTATGTATACATAGTATTTATACATGTATAAATAGTATGTTTTAATCCCGGGCGAAGAAGTTGTTTTCGGCGCATCCCGTACTCCGGTATTGCATCGGCACTTCAGAAATCTGTTTTACTTGTTTGCTCACCGCTGAGCCGGCGGTATGCCCGATGACTCCATACGTTTAGCTGATCCTACAGCACAGCGAACTTAGCCCTAACCAGGTGAGCCACCAAGCTTGTTTTTGTTGTTGTTTGCATTAGTAGAGTTACACTAGAGCTGTTCTGGATAAATGCAAGAACGTTAAATCATGTATTTCACAAAAATAGTAGTATGCCCATTTTGTATTATACATGTGTAAAAATAGATTAGGAGTCCTGACTTCTCACGTCATTGTTTCAGAATCCGTATGAGAAGCACAAAGAAGTGCTTGCTGCTCAGGGAGTGAAGATCTTGGGTAAGGACTTGGAGAAAACATTGGCAGGTTTGCCACTTTTAGTTGCTCATAAAGAAGATGAAATCCCAGTCTTGAAAGTAAGTTTTAATTGTAAAAATTTACCTTCACTATCTACGACTTTTAGATTGTTCTTTTGTATCTCAGAGTAAATGTTACAAAATGTGATTATGTGCCCTTTGCAAGGATGAGCTCATACATGAGCTGAAGCAGACACTGAATGCTATCAAGCTGGAAGAAAAGGGTGTCTATGTGCAAGCATCCACTTTGGGGTCAATGGAGGCACTGCTTGAATTCTTGAAAACATCTGAAGTTCCAGTAAGTTTTCTATACTTGTACCCGGTCTACAATATTATGCTGACCAGTATTACACATATTCACATATAAACAAAATGTATTGTCTGCTAATGAAACCTGTAATGTACAGGATTTAATGTAGGTTTTGGTTTATGGTGTCCGCTAAGCCAACTTTCCAACATGCATGTTGAATGGGGTGTTCCATTAATAATCTGTATAAACTTGAGTGGCCAAAGATGGCTAATTACGTTACTTCGCTATATATGCCATAGACACTGAATGACGTAGTAGTGCGCGCACACAACCCATCCTGTGGTGAGGTGATAAGTTACTTGTTTGAGACCCCTTTAATTAATCTATTACTAGATGCCTTAATCTCAGAAGTACAGCACTGTGGCTGTGCATTTTCATATAAGGAAATTCTAGGTTAAAAGAGAGGGATCCTCTGTTTAGGATTCTCTTTTCTTGGCCAGATCAGAGACTGGTTACAAGCCTTTCTCTCGCTCTGGAAAATTTTTGTCCTTCTGCTTATACAGACATCCCATTGATATGAATGGGAGTAATGTAATGCTACATTTCCTCTGTGGATGCGATACAGGGAAAATAAACATTTGTACCAAGCGGAGAACCCCTTTTCCGGTTAAGCCCGTTTTTCAGATATGAAATATGAATAGGGTTTTAGAAGAGAGAGTTCAATGACTAACAGATTATGTAACCAATGTATTTACTTCCCTTTTGTGAGTTCCTGTCCCCAAAACACCAGGGAATTTGGTCTGTTCCTATATTCAGACTTCTAAATGCTCTCTTTACAGCCGGCCGTTTCGGTTGTGACCTACTGTCAAAAGGTTGCTTGTTTTGTTAACTTAGAGTATCTTTTTTTTTTTTTCCCTCCACCATTTCAGTACGCTGGAATTAATATTGGCCCTGTACATAAAAAAGACGTGATGAAGCCTCGGGAATTTTGGGAGCATGCCCACAGAATTAATAATAAATTATTTTATAGTACAAATCGCCGTTTTAACATGCCTTAAGGGTATGGCCACACGGCACTGACAAAATACAAGTCAGATTCTGATTAAGAATCCGACCGGTATTTTATCGTCTTTTCGATGGTTTTGGGGAGCGGTTCTATCCGCAGCCATTGCGGATTTGCCCATCACTCTTATCATTGAATTGCATTCCTTCCACCTGAAAACGGACGGAATGGGCGGATTTTCTATTAAAGTCCATGGGGATGATTTTCAAATCCGAAAACAGTCTTAAAAACCGACTGAAAAAACTTGCAGTGTGGACGAACCCTTAGGCTATGTTCACACGGCAATAATTGCGGGACGTATTTCGCCCGCAATTACCCCGTGTGCTCGGGGGCGGCAATATGCCCGCCGGCCCCAAATAGACATATCATTATCATTTCAACCCCAGGCGCAGTATACCGCTGATGCAATCACAATTGAGACAGGTCACTTATCGTCCCCCGACTGGACCGACTTAACACCGATGCAATGGAAGAGCGGATACGTAATCCATATTTCTTCTGATGAGCTGTGGATTAAACCGTAAATCGAACTGGGGACGTATCTCGGCGCCCCACGATATTTAGCGCGCAGAGTACAACACCGCGAGACAGAACATACGGTTGGCGAGCAACGCACCCCAGTTTAACACGTCCGTCTCTCAAGATAACTACTGTTTTGTATCTTTTCTCTTCTAAGCATCAAACTCGTCCCTACCAATCAACCAATATTAGATGTTACAAACATACAATTGAAGGAACATTTTCTAACTCGAAATGCGGTCATAAAGAATATTCAGTACAATTTACAGTGAGTAATTACTTGCACATTTTTCAATACAAATCTATTAGTCACGCATAAAATTTCTTAGCTTATTGGGTTAAACCCGCTTCTTCGGCAGTTAACATAGGTATTCGCGTGATACTTAGCCTTTGAGAGTGTATCCAGAATTGAAAGAGAGAAAAGCTCATGAAATAGGCATGACAGTTTAAAGGTGTACTGTATTCTTTTTAGTGCTGAAGACATCTCCATCTCTCATCACCTTAGTTTGCGACATGCTTTCACCAAATATATGACAGGAAATACAAAGAAAACAAGAAGCAACGACCAGAGTTCAACAGTAAGTAGAACAATTTCTGTTTTTAACACAACACTGACTAACCATTCACAATAGGAACAGTCTATTCCTGCCAACACAGTCTCCAAATCTATTGCTAGATAGAGCGCTCAACTTGAAAGTGGATTTCCGTATCACTCGGATGTTTATAACATGCGTCTCACAAGTGATATGCCCATCTACGATGTCCTGATATGTTGCCCAGTCCTATGAGGCGCAGGACAAATCTTTCTATTCAACAAAAAGTTCTCCCATGAATTTTACAGCAGAAATATTCACAAAACAAAAAAAAAAGATGGGCAGCTATTCTTCATTTCACTTACATGGAGTTCAGATTACAGCTGAGTGCAATCTATCGATCGCGACTGTAACTCTGGGACTTACATTAAAACATCATGAATGGAGCTGAGCCAACAATAAATACTGACAAAGAGTCCATGCAATGCCCATCTGCATAATGTCTGGTTTTCTACAGGAGGACATTTAACACTCTGAGGACCTGCACCTGTCATATGTTTCTGGACACTATCTCATTGTCAATTGTAATCCCTCGTGACGGACCTTCTCTTCATGTGCTAGTTTGTTCTGATCTAGAGTGATTGCTTATTGTACACTATCTGAATCTTGTCAAGTCCCTTCTTTGGAGATGATTACAGCTTCCTGCGAATTAATGGCACTTCTCTAAAGTAAATCAAAATAGAATGCCTAAAAGACAGGAAATACCTCCTTTAAACAGTCTGCACCTGACACATTTATGATCTTTTTTCTATGTGTATATTACAATCCTTGATCATAATTCCAATGTTTCCCTTTGAAAACAATTGCACTATCGGAACAGTGGTGTCAAAAACTCTAACAACATTTGCTCTTTAAAACAACTTTTGAGATGTAGGGCCACTTTTTATAACCTGTGTAACAGGAACTAACTCACAGCGCAGCGACACAAATTTGTGATTGAGTTCTGTAGATGTCTCGTGGAAATTTTTCTAATTTTGTGAATTTATTTTTGTAAACCTAGATCTCTACTTAACAACCAAATCAGTTTTTATCTCTCTTTTACAGACATATTGCTGTATTCCCATGCAAAATAAGAATACTTCCTCAGTTTATTTTTAATTCTCGAGATCCGATAGTGATGGGGGTGACGGTGGAAGCAGGTCAGGTGAAACAGGGGACACCCATGTGTGTACCAACTAAGAATGTAAGTCAACACTGTGGTCATTCACATTATACTGTCATGTTTGGTATATCATCCTGTTGAATATTATGCTTCCGTTTATGGAATTCTAAAGGTCATCTGGCGTTTCGTGATTTTCTATCAACCACTCTATCCCTTATACAGAATTCTTGCATCTACGGTTTTGCATGTTTAATGCTGGTATTTCTGTACTCAAAACAAAGTATCTCCAATCAGGACATCTGGTGGATCTAATGGAGAACAATAGAACAAATGGCAGCACACCACTCCCTAATATTGACCAAAAAAACAAAAGAAAAAAAAAAAAAAAAACACAAAACAAAACAACAAAACACAAAAAGAAAAAACAAAAAAAAAAAAACAAAAAAAAAAAAAAAAAAAAAAAAAAACATACATGATATTCCCGAAGGAATATGCCATTTTCTGAGCGCACAACAAAATACATCTGCTATTCATCTCACGCAATTTCTGTTCCCACAGTAAGCGATAAGCATCTCAGAAAGTAGAGACAGAAATTACTACCATATGCCATGTTAGGTTGCGTTCCCTACGACGAGAGGACACAATCACCGGTCGAGGAACATCATTTTACACATGACCGAGGTAATATTGTCCTGTTTTGGCGGTTCTTGACTGCAACGGCCGATGAGGAGCGAGGCGGGGGGTGGGGGCGTGCTTTTCTCCGAGATTGACTCAAATCCCCCTTCACAAAGCACTGATTCCGTCCAAACAACCCCGCGGAAGATTGTATGCTTCGTTAGAATTCTGTTTTTTGGCGCCGGCACCGCAAGCGGGAAAAACCCGACGGACGGAAAACCCGGCAGTGGGCTAACTGCTGCACTGGTTTTTTTTCCATAGACTCGCACCATTGTGCTCATATTTTCGGCCGGCTTCTTTCAGGCGGTTTGCAAAACCGCAAACTGGCTGAAAAACCGGCCGAAAACCCGTGCTGTGGGGACATGCCCTTACTATCTGTTGTGCTTATTGTTGGGACACTTTTTTTTTCAGGTATCCTTATAGGTACCAATGACATAGGCCTCTTATGGGACTTAAACATGGTGTGAACTCCTCCTAATCTCAAAAAGGTCAATACACTACAGGCTACAGTTTTACCTACGCCGTTGTAGAGTGCAGCAGGTTTTTGAACAATGTGTTACATTAAGTAAAATAGCCTGTAGAAATACACACTTCCAGCCTATGCATTGCTATAATGACTAGTTTGAACAAATATCCAGGGTGTAAGTGCCAGTAGGCAAAACCTTATATTTTAAACTTAATGTATTAAGGTATGAAAGGTTATATTCATCTTTTTAGTTGTATAGATATTTTGAATAGTTACCAGCATTGAGATCAACCACAAGACTGTAGATGTAGCAAAAAAGGGCCAAGAAGTCTGTGTAAAAATAGAGCCTATACCTGGGGAGTCCCCAAAGATGTTTGGAAGACATTTTGAGGCTACAGATCACCTTGTTAGCAAGGTAAGTTAATAAACCTATTGCTGTAATTCCCAAAGTGAGTTCTGTGATGGCTCTACAGAGTAAAAGTAGTACTGTGGGAAACTGCATATTGCAAGGCTTGTGCAAACCCTGCCTCAAAATGGGCCTTCCTGTGCGGCCCGGGGGCTTTCCTGGACGGTTTTAGCCCCTACCTCCTCCCCCAAGTTTTTTGCGGTCTCCATTTAAAAGGGAAATGTTTTTCTCCCAAGGGTTTTTTCCGTCCAAATTATTTTCTAAATAATGCTTTTCCCAGGGTTTGACAGTTTTGCAACATTCTCATTAAATTTTCCCGGGGGGGATTTTGTGTATTTTCAAATTTTGACCAGTGATGAGGGGAAAAGGTCAGTATTTTTGTTTGTAAACCCACGGGAAAAACCGCTCTGAGTTGGTTTTCCAGGTAAAATTTTTTTAAAATATGGAAATTTTTGCGGGGAAGGGAGCAAAAAAGGGGAAATTAAAGGGTTGCTCACTACATTGATTCATTTTAAACCTTTTCAGTCCTGTTTTCTTGGTTTCATTTTAAATTTCCCCAGGGGAATTTTTAAACTGGCTTCTACTGGGCTGCAGAAAAAGTTTGGTTTTGTAGCTATAGAAAACCCAGTGCTGGGCAGCCTATCAGGGGGGACCCAAACCCCGGCCCTGTGCTTTAGCGACCTGAGGAGGGGGGAATTCAGCCCATACAAGGGGGGATATCTAAAATTGGGTAGGACCCCTGTTAAGGAAAAACATATTGAAAAGTGACTTGTTTTTTGCAAGATTTTTAAACATAAAAAAGCAATCCTTGTAGTGAAAAAAACCCCCCCTTTAAAGAATCAGGGGGCAAGCGACCCGAGGTTTTTTGTTTGCTGAACGGGCCTTTTAAAATTAATCCTTTCTGATGTTCCCTAGAAAATGTAAATGGGGTTTTGTAAGTGGAAACAGTATTTTTCCAAATCTTTAAACCATAAAGGAAATAATTCCCCACAGCACCTTTTGGATTTTGTTTATTTTTTCTGAAAATTTTTAGGTAAAAAATTTTGTAATTTAAAAAAAAATAAATTTACAGAGAAGCTTATTTCCAAACAAAAAAATTTTTTAACCCAAAAATTTTCAAACATTTGGGGCCAAAGGGGAAAAATTTGTGGCCATGGGGAAACCCTTTTCGGCGGTACCCCTTTGGGCCCCCTTTGTGTTTTTTGCTCTTTGCCTGCAACCCATTTTTAATTTTTTCCAAATACACCCTCTGGGTTTCTTTTTAAATTTTCCCAATAAGGTGATCCGGCTGAGAAAGGCTGTGCTACACCCCAAAAAATGTTCCCCCATGGTCAAAAATTTTCCCTTTGGGGCCATATTCGAATATATGATTACAATTTTTTGGGATGGAAATAACCTCCTAACTTTATTCTGTAAATGTACATATATTTTTCCTTTAAAATTTCCCCAACTAATGAGCTTTAAAACCAAAAAAAGCAATTTTTAAAATTGAGTTTGTTTTGCAAGCCCTTTTGGCCCCTGCCCCCTTAAGGGCTCGGCCTTTTTTGTACCCCTTTTACAGGGCTTCTGTTTGAGAAGAATATAATCGGTGCACTGCAGAATTAGGGCATGTTCACACGGTGCCTTTGGGTGTGGGGGTTTTTGGCCCCCGGGTTTTTCCCGGTACGGGGGGGGTTTTGCGGGCCAAACCGCACCCATTTTATTTTAAAAGGCTTTCCTATGGGAAAACCCCGTTTAAAAAAACCCGCCCCCGGATTTGGGGGGGGGCCCCGGGCTTGCCGCGCGTTTTTGGAAAACTCTTCCCGTCCCCAAATTTTTGACAGGAGGGTTTTTACGGGGGGCGGCCGCACGGTGTTTTCCCGCGGGCGGCGTGGGCTGGGCCCCCGGCTCGCGGCGTGGTTTTCCCCCTTTTTCCCTTAATTTGCCCTGGGGGCAAACCCCCTCTGGGAAGCCGCGCCCCAAAGCCACGCCCCCCCCCGCGCCGAAAAAACCACGCCCGCGCCGTGCTGCAAAACCCCTCGGGGAGCCAAAAAACCCCCGTGTGAAAAAGGGGCCCTTTGGGGGTGCAGGGGGGGGTTCTTGAAATGGTTGGGGGGTTCCCCTGAAACTAAAAAAAAACTTGGAAATTGGGGAACCTATACAGCAGTTGTGTGGCCCCCCCCATTTTACCCCCCTCCGGCTTTTGAACTTTTATTTTTTGAGCTCATTAAAATTAATATTGAGATTAGGTGACAAATGGTCACTTAATCCTTTAATTCCTTTGGTGTTGACTTTCAGGCCCACTGGTCGAGTGCTGGGGTTTTTCCCTATTTCTGCTTATGATGAACCAGTAGATAAAGGTTGGAAAGCTCTGCTCTATATTAGTATTAATATCTTCAAGTACAAGACCGTCTATAAAACATAGTAGCTGGACGCAATGTTCATTGTATCATGTAAAGTTGGTCTTTGGTGTATTCTCCTGCTAATCTACGTTGCTTGTGTTTCAGATTACCCGAGCATCAATCGATGCTTTAAAAAATTGGTTTAGAGATGAGATGCAGAAAACAGACTGGCAACTCATAGTCGAATTGAAAAAGGTGTTTGAAATCATTTAAGGCTTTTCTTTTCAACTTTTGGAACTCATGAAACCAGAGGAGTTATAACTTGTAAAGAAGATAACGTGTTGCAAGGGGAGAAACCAAGGATACTGAACCTGTGGTTTGGAAGAAGAAAATAAAAGTATAAATTTGTTTTCCATGAGAAACCAAGAAATTTTACACTGGTTTGACAGTGCTCAATTTTACACATCCCCACAGTTCCAGCGTGCCTGCCCACCCGAATCCACCACTCTCACACTGGCTTCTGTTTTAAAAGGAAACAATAGTCCCAATGTTTTATTACAGGTCTTCGGTTTTTTACTTGTAAAATTGGCACTGCAGCATCAATGCTCTGCAGCCACTAAACTTGGATCTTTTGGTGTAAAACAATGAATTAAAAGTAATTATTTATGCATATTCCCTGCCCCAGCACTGTGCTTTTTCATCGTTCTCTGCTTTGTGCCTACATTTTTAAAGATTAGTAGAAAAGCTTACTCTGTATCTGCTTCATGTTAATTGGTGATGTAAAATGTACTGTGCGCAGCATTTCAGTGCTTGTACAGTTCCTGCCAGCACCTCACTGTATTCTAGACACAGAGCCAGAAATAAAGATCATGGGCAATATGAGTGGTCTTTGTCATTTTATATATGTACGGCTTTGCTTCCCTTTACCTCTGACCAGTTTGTTAGGTAGTAATGTAGATAGAGTCTAGTACGTGTAATTTTGGTTTTGTAAATGTAAAATTTTTTTGGACAATTGTCTTAACAGCTCATAAGAAAAGAGAGAGGCTTAGGTGAAATCTGTCTCCCTTTACACTACTGAAAATAAGTCTTCCGGGGACAATGATAAATCTGGGAAGTGGCTGACTTGATCATGGTTACAGTGACCTCTTATTAGAAAAACACCTTGCACTTAGGGCAGCCATGCTGTTATGCAAAGGGACAGGAACATTTTTGTGGGCCCTAATGGAATACATCTGGACAGGCAGGTAGATTCTTAAATGAACTGAGAACAAGATGGCGGACCTGTTAGTCTGGAGAGAGAGATGGAACCTCCAAGATAGGGAACTTGTGAGACGTGCAGGAGTGACGCACTGATAAATCAAAGCCAAACGAAACAGAGAAAAACAAAATGTTTGTTGTGCTAACCCATGGGTAGGTAGACATATGCTGGGAGACCGGCCCCACTTTTTCAGGTAAACATTCATGGATCCCTGATCGGACCCGTCGGGATACAGCTAACATGCACTTCTCTGCTCAACATCATGGGATATAGTCAATCCAGCTTTAAAAAAGCATTCTTTATTTCCCTTAACAAACATCCATAGCTTGCTTGGAGTCCGTGACGAATTTCCGGCTCTACGGAAGCCCTTGACCACAGCCTGTGGTACACGGAGGTCTGATGTGATATAAAGGCATTACCTCGTGGGATTGATGCCATTTCACCCCAGATTTTACTGCAGAATTTACTTTAAAAAGAAAGTTATGTGGTTCTTTACAAACATTGATTCATCTTGCCTCAGTCCTGCTTTCTTTGTTTCACTTTGAATTCAGGGGCGTGTTTACTGGATACTACTGGCCTGCAGTGATGAAGCTGCTGAGGACACCAGGTCTGTAGCTATAGAAACACGTGCTGGCAGCGATCAGATAGATTCAAACCTGAGGAGCTGACTGCAGCCCATACAAGAGGGGATATCTACTAGGGATTGGTCGGGACATGATAATTGATTATATATTGCAAAGTGACTTGTTTTTGCATGATCTAACCATAAAAAAATCAATCCTTTTAGTGAGACAGCCCCTGATGTAGTGTTCTGAGGGAGATTACCACAGGTGATTTCCCCATTTTATTGTAGAACATCCTCAAATGCTAGAAAAAGTTACTAAATGTTGGGGAACCACTTATGGTTTCTAAAGTACGCCCTAAGTCTGGATCATTAAATCCTGCGTCAATAGTGGAACTCCCATCAGTTTCTTAAAGGGGTTGTCTCACTACAAGGCATTGCTTTTTATGTTAAATCTTGCAAAGCAAGCCACTTTGATATTTACGTGTCCCTCCTTTTCCAAAGATTTCCCCTCTTATATGAGCTGCATCTGTCTTCCTCAGGTTTACTATAGCTACAGACCTGTTTGATCCCTCTGATAGGCTGCAGCGCTGGTGCTTTAGCTTCAGAACTGTCATCAGCTTCTTCACTGCAGGACAGAAGAAGCTGTAAACACTGAATTCAAAGTGAAACCAAGAAGAAGGGACCTGAGAATAGTGAATCGATGTAGTGAGACAACTCTTTAAATCCTGCTTCAATAGTTGCACTCCATCCGGTCTTTAATTCTGGAAGACTGCTGTAAGTAGAGGAGATGGTTTTGTTTGCTATGGTCACAGACATGTTTCACTTGTATAAGTACTAGCTGGAAATGGCTTCTATTTCCTTGATTCAGGATAATGGATCCACTTTGCCCTATTAGGGAGGAAAGAATAAAGCTCTGTTAGGCAAGTCCACAAGACCTAATGTACAGGTTCCAGCAGCTGTTAGCTCAACTGGCCCAAAACTTTGGGGAGACGCTGCAGAGATGGCGAGGAGCATGGCTGATGAAATTCGAAATACCCACCCCAACCATGGTTTTCTTGGGGAATCTGTTATTACTTTGTATGGCGAAATCACCACAATCTGTTTAGCAGACCATAAAAAACTAATCTTGCAAGAACATCTCCACGCAGTATCTGCAACCAAGGGGGACAGTGGAACTCAATTTGTTTCCTTGTTTTATGTGAGGATCAACCTTATCTGTTGCTTCCAGGTCCAATATAAGAAGAATAGAAGAAAAAAATGTTCTTGCAGAGCCAGTTCTGTGTGTGAACTGCTACAGACTTAAGGGTAATCGTCACACGGTGTTTTTGACGCATTTCTGCACCCAAAATGGCATCCGAAAAGCTTTCCAAACGTTTCCATTTTCTTTAATTCTATGTAAACGTGTTTGTAGTTCATTACTTAGTTGTTTTGGATGCGGTTTTTATTGCGAATCTTATGGGTTTCTGAACTGTTCGGGCACTGAAGAAAGAAAGTGTTCATGTAATTTTTGTCAGCATTTCGAATGCTGAAATCACCACAGGAAAGAATTTAAGAGCTTCAAAACTTTGGCGCGGTTTTGGACGCATGTTTTTGCTAATGTTGGAAGGCAGATAAAACATTGTCAACACTCTGCATGAAGCAGCGTCTTAAAAGAGACTGAACACATAGGTTATGCCCCCTTGTTGAGGATAGTACACAGCTCAGTAACAGACCTTTTGCTGTTTTACAGTGCTGTGTCACTTAATTCTGTAAGGTGCAGTTAATTTAATGGTATACAATCTCAAAATCCAGTAGCTTATTATGAGGCATGGTTAGCTATGGCCCACCTGACAAGATAATTTATATTTCTACCTATTCAAAGTAATAGGTTTATCAGTTGTGAGGATGGGCAATGGCTTGCTAGGTGGGAGGGTCATGAGTTAAACTGATTTTTTTTCTGAAAAAACTGGACTCTTTCTGGCGTAAATGTCCAGATTTGGAGCATTAAATACTTAAACTACAGCATCTATCTTGTAGACTAAGGGACACAGCGCTGGAAACAGCATGTCTGACACTAGCTGGCTGTTTCCCTCAGCAAGGGGGGCATAAACACTATGTTTTTTTTTTGCCAGATTCTCCTGTAGGAAAGGTCTTGTTTGTTGTTTTAATGCTGTTTTGGGGCCCTGAAAAATCAGCGTCCAAAACGCGTGAGATTTATACCTAAAAATAGGATCACTCCGGTTTGACAGTCAGCTATGGCATCAGTCTGTATAACAAGAAACAGGCTCAATTCCATTGTGTCAACTAGTTCCATTTGTTATAACCTGCATTTTTTTTGTTTATTCCCCGATGATACATTTAAGAGATAGGGTTTTACACATTATAGAAAACAGTATAGTTCTTACTGCTGAGTATGTACTCTAGCCACAATACAAATCAGCATTGTTGCACTGGGTTTAGAAAACAAAAATGCATTTCAGTAATTGATTTTAAAAATGGGCCTTTGAGTGCTGTTGTACAGGCTCTGTGCAGAGATACCTAACCATTAAAGGGGTTTTATCATTCATTAAATGGTTCTTACAGAATTAAGGGGGACAGTGAAAACAAGCAACTTTGCAATTGGATGTCATTAGCAAAGTGTCTTGTATTCACAGTATTCCTTTTCTTGTGTTTTTGTTTTCACTGATATCCCAGTGCAAGTAGGAATTCCATCTGGATCCCTCCTCATTGCATTTCACTAGCTGAGAGCTATTTACTTCTGTACAAGCACCAGGTCGAATTCACGGAGCGTGTTCTCTCACTAGAGTTAAGGGCCCGCCACTTTTTCACTTTATACAGGCAGAAGAAACAGAAGTACACTGATGGGCTTACAAATCAGGAAAATAGCACAATTTGTTCGATCCCTGCCCTGACTCAGAGTTAGGGGGCCGTAGGCATATTTCTCTCCCACCCAGCAGAACAGACTTGCAACAGATTCTACAATGAGAAAACATAACAGTTTTGTCCCGGTGCCCTAACTCTCTGCATAGAAGCCGAGATACTGTGCCGTTCATAGAGCATCTCCAGCTGTGAGCAGGAGAAGAGTTCAATTGTCGAGTCTAGATGAATGCAGCCTGGTGGTATGTATACAGTCATGGCCAAATGTTTTATTGAGATTGACACAAAAATGTTCACAAGGATTTCGTTGCCTCTGGTTTTGGTGTGTTGTCAGATTGTTTTTTCACCATACATGAAATACCAAGTGCAAACATAGTATGATTAACTAAAAGCTTTTATGACAGATTTGTGGTTAATGCAGAAAGGCAATATTTGCGTGTTGACACTTCCAGGACCCCTGCAATTTCCCGGCATGCCTCAAAACCCGGGCCCAAACCTGACTGATAGCTTTCCATTCTTGCACAACCCCAATGCTTGTATTTTGTCAAAATTTGTTGGTTTTTTGTTTGTCCCCCCGTCTCTTGTGTTTGCCAAAAGTTCTCAATGGGATTAAGCTGGGGAGTTTCCAGGCCATGGACCCAAAAAATTTTGGGTTTTTTTTCCCTGAGCCATTTAGTTTCCCCTTTGTTTTGGAAAGGTGCTCCATCAATGCTCTTGGACGGTGGGAAAAGTTGTTTGGAGGACTTTCTGGTACCATTTTTTTCATGGATGTGTTTTTAGGCAAGCTGTTAGAGACCCAATTTCCCCTGGCTGAGAAGAAACCCAACCATGAAGGGGGTTTCTGGATGCTTTTAGTTGCCAGGAGCAAGATGGTGGTTTCGCTCCCCTTGCTTCTCCAAACAAGCTTTTTTCCCCAGTGCCAAACGGAAGGGGGGTTCATCGAAAAAAAAAATGACTTTCCCCCAGTCCTCGCGTCCACCCCTGCCCCTTTGGGCGAATATCGTCTGTCCCTGATGTTTTTTCTGGAGGGGGCTTTTTGCTGCCCTTTGACACCAGGCCCTTGTCCATGAGTCTCCGCCTCAAGTGCTTGCAGTGCCACCACACCAGCTGCCCATTCCCGGCAAGCTCTGCATGCTGGTACCCCGATTCCCAAACTGAAAGTTTTAAGAGACGGGCCTGGCCTTGGGGGCTTTCTTGGGGCCTGGGGCCTTTTTGGCCCCCAAAGGCCTTCTCCTTGAATTCCTTGATTTGGGGATAGTTGTTGATGAGGTGCAATTTTTGTGCTTACTCTTTCCCCTGTTAGGCCAGTTTTTTGCAGTGCAAGATGACTGCCGTGTTTCTTTGCGATAAACCCCGGTTAAAAGAAGGAACAATGAGCCCGCACCACCGTTTTAAAGTGCCAGTGGTGTGCTTATTAATCTGACAGATTGACTACAGCCCTATCCTCATCAACACCCACACCCGTGTTAATGGTCAATCATGAAACAAAGTTAGCGGTCCTTTTTTAAGGGAGGCCGCAAGAAGTTGAAATGTGTTTTTGGGGAAAATAAGTTTTTTTCCGGGCAAACTATTGCCCTTTGCAATTAATTGCTTTTAAAAGCTGATCACCCCTTTAAAACCATTCGGGGGGTATATGAAAAATTTGCCATTAAAAAAGCGGGTGCAGTTGGATTTTGAAAAAAAATTTCCCTTTTTTTCCCATCCCTCAAAATTTTTTGGCCGGGAATGTACGCTTTTACAAAAAAAGGGACCCCCATGGGGAAAAAGCCACAGTGAATTTTGGCTCAGAGAGAGGGGGGAGGATTTCCGGGAGCCAGCATAAACATTTGAACGGGGGGATGATGTCCCCAGCTGGGGGGGGGAAAAAGAAACGCCCCCCCATTTCCAGAGTTGAGAAGGGGTGGAGCAGTTTTGAATCAGCCAAACCCTAAGGAAGGGGATAAACCCCCTTTAAACCCCCTTACCCGGAGCCATTTTTTGGCCCTCTTGACAGACCCCTTTTTTTGGGAAATCTGTCATGTTTTCATTTATGTGGGGAATTTAACTTTTTGAAACTTTAATACCCGTGGGTTTCCCGGGGAATTTTTTCTCGTGCCCATTGTTTTTAAAAGATAGAAAAGAAATTTTGGCCCAAAAAAAAATTTTTTGTTTTTTTGTAAAAAAATATCAAATTATGGTAAAAAATGTGAAAAAATTTCCAAATTCCCCAAATTTAAAAAATTTCCCGGCATGTAAGACAGATAGTTATTCCACCCCCAAAATTGTTTATAACCAAGATTTTTTCCCAATTTTTGTTGCTTTTAGTTTGGCATCTTTTTTTAAAAATTTTTGTCTTTTTTTTTTTTTTCGCCTTGGGGGGCTTTAAAAAATTTAGTGTTTTTTTCCCCTAAATTTTAAAGGGAAAAAATTTTCCCCCAAAAATACACATTTTTAGGGCCCAGTCCGTTCCCCCCCCCAACCCGTTAAATTTGAGAATGTATGTTAAAGATAAACCCAAAAGGAACTCTTTTCTAAAAACCCCACTCCTTAAAAAATTTTTAAAACCATTTTTTTTTAAAAAACCCATTACCCGTTTCACCCCCCCAAAATTTTCCCCCAAGCCCAAAAAAGAAAATTTTTCCCCAAAATTTCCCCCCCCCCCCCCCCCCTTTTTACAGAATTTTCTTTTTCATAAAATTATTTAAAGGGTAAACCCTTTAATGTATTCAAAGGGAAATTTGGGAAAAAATTAAATTGTTTCCCCCAAATTCTGCGTTTTTAAGAATTTCCCATATGTGGCCCCTAGTGCATTTTTTCTCAAACCACAAGCCCAAAATTAGGGGGGAAGACCCCCCCTAATGGACTCGGGGGGCCTCTTTTTTCTTTTTATTTAAAAAAGGGGCCCCAAAAACGGGTTTTGGGGGACACCCAATTTTCCAAAACCCCCTCCCCCCAAAAACCCCCCCCCCCATAGGGGAAAACCCCCCAAACCCCCAAAAGGAAAAAAATACCCTTGGTTTTGTATATATTTCTACCCCCCCTTTCCAAATTTTTTAGGGGCGGACCCCTTTTCCCCCCCCCCAATTTTAAAAAAACAAAAAAATTTTTTCCAATTTTTTTTAAAGCCTAAAATTTTTAAAATTTTACAAGGGTTTTTAAAAAAAACCCCAAAAAGGTTTACGCAAATTTTTTCCCAAAGCCCCCAAAAAACCTCCATTTTAAAAAACTGTGTTTCCCATGGTTGGGGGTACAAAGGGAAATTTTTTCATTTTTCCTTTTGGGTGCCCCCGTTTTTATTTGGATTGGGGGGCCCATGCCCCCTTATCCCAACGCCCCAAATTACTAAAAAAAGGTGAAACCTTAAATTGCCTCCAAATTTTGGATTTCCCCAAAAACTCAGGGATTCTTTAAGGGTTTGAATTTTGTTTTCCCAAGGTTTTCCTTTAAGTTTTTTTTTTTAGATTGGCCAAAAAAATGGAGGGGGGGAAAAGCGTTCCCCATTTGGTTTTTTGGGCCCCTTCATTTTTCACGTTTGCCTTAAGGGGGTTAAACGCCGGGGTTTAACACTTTGGGGGTTTCGGGGGAAAATTCCTGATATAAAAATTGTTTATAGTTTTTTTTGTTTTATTCTTTTAAAAAATTAGAAGCGGGTTTTATAAAAGTTGCTTTTTTAAAGTTGTGGGATTCTGACACCATAGCTTTTTTAAATTTTTTTTTCCCTTAGGGGGCCTTGCTTGTGGGCTTTTTTTTTAAAGAGTTGGGGGTTGATGTTTTTATTGATACCTTTAAACGGGGGGCATATGTTGCTTTGATCCCCTTTTTTATTAAGATTTTTGTGAGCATTTTGTCCCAAAAAAAAACAGAAAACCCGGGTGTGTTTTTTTTTTTTTTTTTTTTAAAGCCGGCCCTTGTGGGGTTTTATAAATGACGTATTTTTAAACTCAGCAGGTTGATACGATTACCCCGTTTACCACATTTGTATTTTTGTTTAATGTTTTACTGCTTTTACACAATAAAAACACATTTTTTTAAAAAGGGAAAAACACGTTTTTGCATCCCCAGTTTGAGGCCTTTAACTTTTTTTATTTTTCTTTTTTTGGGGAAGCTTTTATGGGGACTTTTTTTTTGCGGGGGATGAGTTGAGTTTTTTTGGAAATATTTTTGGGGGGGACAAGACTTTTTGATCGCTTTTAAATCTGTTTTTTTGGGAAAGGGAGGGTGAAGAAAATACTGCAATTCCCAGCAGTGTTTTTTATTTTTTTTTTTAATAGGTTCACCGTTTTAGTATCCCTGACAAGTTAGTTTTTCCCCTGTGGGTTGAAAACCCATTCGTGATCCCAATTTTTTGTAGTTTTTTTTATTTTTAAAGCACAATTTTTTGAAAAAAAGTGTTTTTATTGGTGAAAAACCCAAAATTTAGGATCGCTATCTTTAATAGCCAGAATTTTTAATTTTTCCCTATACAGAGCTGTGTAAAGGGCTTTTTTTTTGCGGGGTGAACTGGGTTTTTTTTTGGATCCCCTTTGATGTTGATAGAGTTTTTTATTACTTTTTACTTTCCTTTTTTTGTGCCCGCGGGGTGAACAAAAATCGTATTTGTGCTGTTTTTTGGGGTTTTTTTTTCGGCGTTCACCCCTACGGGTTAATTAACATGACAGGGTTTTTAGGGGGGGTCGTACGCACGGGCGTTTCCAAATATGGGACTTTATTTTTTTTTGTCTTTTTTTAGGGGGGAATTGGCGTTTGTAAAAAGGGGGGAAAAAACGAGTGTACGTGTTTTTTTTTTATTTTTTGTGTTTTTTTGTTTTACTTTTTTTCACTTTTTTTTAACTTTTTCATTTTCTTTTTAACACTTTCCCGGGGGGGAAAATTTCATGAACGATCGTTTAGATATTATGCAATTTGGAAAAACAGCATTCAGCTTATAGCTGTATCCGGTTCCATGGAAAATGTCTGTCACGTGCCCAATGCTTTGGGGAAACGTGACGTCAACCCAAAAACCCGGATTTCCCGTCATTTTTAGGGTTTCCCGGGGTGGGGCTGGGTAGGGACCCGGGTTTCCGGCGCTCAGCGCCCTTACTGCGCGAGAACGGGGGGCAAACAGGAGTTTACTCCTGCCGCCCGCAAGCCGCCCATGTTTGCGCCCGATGTCGCGCATCCCGGGGGGGGTTTTTTTTCCCCCCGGCCGGGGGGGGCAGTCCGGCCCTGGGGGATTTCGGGATGATGTCAGCGGTAATATACCGCTGGTTTTCCCTGGGCCCCGATCTTGCGCGTCGTTGGGGAGGCGCAAAAATTGCCGTGAGTTCTCATACGGAATTTGCGGGGCCCCAAACCCGGGGCATTGCCGATGGTTTACGGAAATGTGGGGTAAGGGGTTAATTTATAATTCGCTCAGAATGTTTCCAAAACAAAAGTGAAGCAAGGAAGGCCTCTTTACATTTTTATTTTTGGTTATGATTTAAGAAATAAAAAAACGGGAAATAAAAAAAAAACCCATTGTTTCAAAACAATTTTTTGTTATGGGGCCCTGCACGGGGCTATGCCAAAGAAAAATAAACGGCTTGTGGAAAAACAACCAGAAAAAAAACAAAAAATGTCCCCAAAAAAATCACTGCTTTAAAGATGTCATAGCTGAAGTAAAACTTTTCCACTTTTTTATAACCAAAGTCTGTAATATACTTTGAAAGAAAAAAGAAACATTTATTTTATTTGTTGATTTTTTACGAGAAAAGCCCTTTTAGGTCTTTTAAAAAGGGTTATCCGGGGAGTTTAGTGTTTTCATAGAAACTAAAAAACAGCATTTATATGGAAAAGTTAAAATATTCCACACCTCATGTGCTGTTTTTTCTTTGCTTTTTTTTTCATTTATCAAAAGTCAGTAAATTTTCCCGGGTTGTGAGTGGAAAGTATTTTCCCCGCGCTCTTTCCTAAGTCCCACAATGCATTGCATTAAAAACTAGAATTTCGCTGCCTCACTCCTTTTCCTCCGTTCACCCCTGCTTGTAACCCATTACACTCTTCTCAGACATGTACACCTCTGCCTCTGCTCTCTGCTCAAGAGGACCTTTTTTTTTTGGGTGCAGCAGGCTATGTTAAAAACGGGGACCAAAAACGTTTGACATGATAAAAAAATTCTTTCTATCTTGAAAAAAAATAATATGATGGCTGACCTCCCCCACACAGGGTAAGCACTACCCTATTTTAACTCTGATTGCTGTGGGGGAATGTGGCTCACCCACTTTTTCCTGTCAGGGGTAGCCCTTTTAGCATCCAAGAAAGGTGGGGGGATGTCAATCCCTGACAGCAATCAATCGTTTTTTCTGGGAAAAACGTGTGCCCGCTGTAAAAGTGTGAATAAACCCTCCCCAAGTGAGTCAAGGCGCTCTCTGACCTTTACCCTGACGTATACTACCCACTACTATATAAAAGCAGTAGGAGACTTTTTTTTTGACTGTGCTGGTTATCTCAAGGGCTAACGCACTTAGCCAATCAAAAATTTTCAAGTCTTCAAAATGGGAAAAAAGGTCTATTCAGCAAATTTATCAAAAATATATCTTTTCAGAAGAGGTGAAACGTACAAAATTTAAGGCTCCTGATGCTAGCAGTATGGTGATGTAACCCTATTTTTAAACTGAAAATGTTATGTGTCCAAATTTTATTACACCCTCCCGTCTATACATTCCTGTCAGTACCTCTGTTTACTTGACCCATAAGTCACTTAGGCGGCAGATCTTTCTCTGTTCAAGTCATGCCCAAAAAACTTGGAAGTGTTTCTGGCGGAGCCCGGCTTCAAAGCCACCCGAGTGATGACAAAATGTCTATTGAGGCCTGTGATCGATGGGTCCTGGTATGCGGAAGAATGGAGAAAGGGTCTCGCCTGGTTTTGTAAAAGCAGAACAGTTAAATAAATTTTATTGATCTCATCAAAAAAATTGTTGTGAGCTCTATAAAAAACTAAAAAATAGTCCCCGGAAAACCCCTTTAACTAAAAATTCTTAAAGTTATTACTTTACATGGATAACAACCAAGGGGACATGTATTGTACTTTTTTTTTTAAAACTTGTGAAAAAATTCACTGGGAAAAATCCATAAAACTCTTTAAAAAAACAATTTGTAAATGCCTATACTACAAAAAAGAATTTTGAGCACAAAATTTCATGCAAAACTGACAAATTTGGCACTTTATGAAGAAAAATGTACAAATTATTTTTTAAAACAAATTAAAAATGATTTTGAAGCTTTAAAAAACATGAGATCACCACAAGCATTTAAT
>JAODAL010008344.1:0-118336 GCA_025379985.1 Phyllomedusa bahiana | reverse complement strand
ACACATTGGGGAAAACAGCAGGTAATCATAGCTTTCAGTGAGAGCTATGAGTTACTGTATTTGCGGGCTGTACTACGGGTGCATTGCACTATGGGTGTCTACCACTCTATGGGTACTGTTTGGAGGTAATATACAGTTTGTATAGCCTGTGTACACTGGTGTTTCCACTATATGGAGGTAATACAGTCTGCAGAGTCTGTGTACACTGGTGTCTACCACTATATGGTGACTGTATAGAGGTATTATACAGTCTGCAGAGCCTGTATACACTGGTTCTACCACTATATGGTCATTGTATGGAGGTAATATTAGTTGTAGTGTGGAGGTTTATGTTCAGGCACAGTTTGGCGTTATCTCCCAGCTCTTCTGGATGCTGAATAGGCTATCCAACGTCTAGGAAAGCTGGGTGACAGCAAACCCTTCAATTAGCTTTCTTATAGAGCCGTTACATGGTTATAGTGGGCGTGGCTTTTGTAAAGGGGTGTGGTATAATGTGAAAGGGGCGTGGTAATGCAAATTGTTAATGGGGCCGTATTCAGGTTTAGTGCCTAGGGCAGCATGACCTATAAATACAGCCCTGAGGGTTTTACCATTGATCTGCTTGTTCACAATTAGACCCAGAGCATGCTGTTTAACATTGTAGATCCTGCCAGTCTTACCATAATAACATTTAGGTGGCATGCCTTTTTGTATGGTGCCTATACCCTTAATTTACACAATGGCGCCCTTCTTGTAGATGCGCATGTATGTTGACAAAGGCAGAACTTCATGTTAAGGAAGGGTCTGGAGAACAAAGATCGGGTTCCACGCCTTTTGCCTCTTGTGTTTGTCATTTTCGCACCTTGAAAATGGCGAGTCCAACCCAAAGAGAGGAACTGGCTTCCTTCTCCTCTTCTGAGGGCATCAGCGATTGGGCTTAAGAGCAGACAAAATCACCCTCTTGGATCTTTTGACCTTTTGAAATGCCTTCTGACCCCAACCGCATTGTGTCATCAAAGAGCTCTTCAGAACATGGATTAACCACAGTGGTCTGTACATGAGTTGACATTTGGGCTGCGTTTGCTTCAGGTTGGACTGATGCTGAAAATGATGATGACAACATTTGTGGCCGTGACTGAGAGGACGAGGAGGTAAAATCACTGGATGCAGGTTGCGTTAACCACTGAAGAACAGATTGGCAACGATCTTCATTTCTGAGATTCACAGGTAACCGACCGAGCGATGACAGGCCTGACGGTCCTGCAATTGACGACGTGCTCGCTTGTGTGTTGTCTGGAGCACTGGAAGGAGAGCCTTGTCTCATACCTTGAGCTGCATGTCCTACCCCCCTCCTTGCTTCCTTACCATCTCTACTTCGCTCCATGTCCAGAAAGATAAATATTAAAAAGGTCTAGAAGATTTGTTCTCAGTCTCTTATTGAAGAATTGTACTGCACAGACAGCAAATCACAAGTGTTCTTAAATCCCTATAATTTCCAACTGGCAACTAGGATTAGAAACAGAATTGTTTCTATCGAATATCTGTGAAATGCGGTCTGATGGAAGAACTCTAACACCAAATCAACAGTGTTCTTTCTTCAGTCCCTGTAATTTACGACTGCCAAGTAGGACTAGCAATTTACTTTTTTCTACGGATTATCTAAGAAATGTGGTCTTTTCTGACAACTGATAACCAGGGGTAGAAATAGCAATGTTTCCTATGGAATATCTCTGAAATGTGGTATTTTTCCACAACTGACAAATAGGAGTACAAATAGAATATTTTTCTACAGATTATCTAAGAAATGCGGTCTCTTCTTACAACCAGGGGTAGAAATAGATATTTTTTCTACGGAATACAAAATAAATGTGGTCTTTTGGTCTTTTCTAACAACCAGGAGTACAAATAGGATGTTTTTCTATGGATTATCTAAGAAATGCGGTCTTTTCTGACAACCAGGGGTGTTATGGGGGCTGGCGCGGGTGCCGCGGTGCCCCGTGGCCGCCCCCCTTCCTGCAGGGGGTCCGGCGCGGGTGCCGCGGCTCCCCGCATCCATGCCCCCGCTGCCCAGTCCCTGGCGCCAGTTCTCTTACCTGCCCGCGCTCCTGTGAATGCCGTTCCTGCCTGTCCCGGCCGCCGTGCGCGTACCCGCTGCTTAGGGCGCGCGTGCGACGGCTGGTCTGGATTTAAAGGGCCAGCGCGCCATTAATTAGTTATTGACGGCCACTGGTCCTATATATGGAATACGCCACCAGCAGTCTCTGCCAGATTGTTGGTGTGCGTACCTTGTCTTTAGAGAGTGTTGGAGTCCTTTTTGATTACCTGGGTACCAGCCCTTTTCCGCCATTTTTCCTGACCTTGCCTTTTTTTGCCCCCTCCCCTGCCCGTTTTGCCCGTCTCTGCCCCAAAAACCTCTGCCCCCTTTGCCCTGCCCTTCTGCCTGTCCCTAAATACCCCTTTCTGGATTACGATTTTGTACCACCCCGGTACCCCGGCCCCAAACCAAGAAATTTCAGGGCAAGGGAAGGACCTGGTAGCCTCACGCCGCAGCAAGCCCAAATCCCGCTTTGCGGGGGGTTTGGGGGAATTCCCGGGGGGTATTTAGACTCCGCTCCCTGGCGTGGGTAACTATCATCTTTTTGGGGTGGTCCAGGGGAACCCAAACCAAACCCCCTTTACAGTAAAATAGGGCCATGGATTCCCCAGGGAAAACCTCCCCCCCCGAAACTCTGGCTTAAAAAAGGGGCCTTTCCTCAGCGACCCCAGCGAAATCCCCAAAGCTTGCGGCCATGATGCAGAAACCTTGCGGCTCATCTACCCCGCCTGGGGTGCCGCCTCCACGGCAGCTCCAGTTGCCCTGCAGCCATGGCTACCTTCCCCCTGCATCGGGCCCAAACTGCACCTCCCCATTTCCCCCTTCCCTTAGGGGGGGACCCCCAAGAAGGGCAGGGGGCTTCATCAGTAAAATGCCCCACCCAAATATCAAAGATTTGGGGAAACCAAATTTCCTATTTGAGCCGGCAAAGGGTTTGGATTCAAATTTACCCCCACGGGCGAAGTTTCTGGCCGGGGGCCCACCCCCCCCTAGGGGGCCCCGAGGTGTTTCCGCTGCGGTT
Source organism: Phyllomedusa bahiana (assembly GCA_025379985.1). Classification (NCBI taxonomy): domain Eukaryota; kingdom Metazoa; phylum Chordata; class Amphibia; order Anura; family Hylidae; genus Phyllomedusa; species Phyllomedusa bahiana. Next base: position 115,241 of record JAODAL010008344.1, on the reverse strand, counting down.
TAAAGTGCAAGCCTTCCTCCGGGGGTTTCCCGGGCAGGGTCTTCAAAGGAAACCCTGGCTCACCCCCTTTCCGCGCCGCAGCTTGCTTTGTCTCCGCAGGGGATTTCATGGGGGGTCATACCCCAAAGCATTCCGCCCCTTGCCTCTAAAATTGATCGGAACAATGGGGGTTTGGTGGCAACCTTCTGGCATACCTTGGGGCGCTTTAAAAATTTAAAGTTTCGCGGGCCCGGGATCTCCCCTTTTTCACTCGGGGACGAATAAATTTTTGGGCCCCCCAAATTTGAAAAAAGTTTTCCAAAGAGAAACCCAAAGCTCCGCCCCAAAAGGGGAGGTCCCCCGCCCACCCCGGGTTTCCCCTCGTCTCCCCTTTGTTTTTCAACTACTTCCATTTCCTCCGCAAACGTTCCTGAGGAAAAACCCCATGCGGGTCGAAAGGGCTCATTTTAAATCCAGGGAAAAAGCTCACAGGGGCCCTCTGGGCAGCTTTTGTTTCTATTTGGGCGGCTCGGGCCATTCATTGGGGACTTTTGGTGCGCCCGGATAAAACCCCGCCCTAGGGCTGCAGGAGGGGCCCATCCCAAAGGGTAAAGGTGCGGCCCCCCCCAACCCTACCGTTCCTGTACTCTGTGGAATTTCCCCGGGAAAAAAAACCTTCAAGCCCCACCCTTTCCTTGATCGGGTCCGCTGGAAATTTTTTATCACCCGCGCTGGTCTCCTTTTTCCCCGTCTCCCGGTGCCCTTCTGCAAAACACCCATGTTCGTCCCCTCTGTCAGGGCGAATGTTAAAGGGAAATCCCTTTTTGGGTTTCCGAAATTGGGGCCCCCCTCCCCTTTTGCAGATACCCCGCGTTCCCCACAAGGAGACTCTGAAATCCTCTTTTCTGCTTCGCCCCTTTCCTTCAGAAACCCTTTTTTTGGGTTTTTCCCCTTTTGGTTACCGGAGCATGCCCGACGCTAGCTGGAACACAGGCGGATTGTCCGGGGGCCGGGGCCTTTCACTACCTTTGGGTTACCCCACCCTGTTTTTAGGGCCCCCCTCTGCAAAGTTACGAGGCCCCTCCCCCGGGTTCCCCCAAACTCCATCCCAGGTTAGCCGACGTTTTTTCCGAAAGACGGGCCCAAAAACTTTTTTCCTCCGCCCCGGGCCCCTTCCGGGCTGTCCATTGACCTGCAACCCGGGTACTACGCCCCCCGAGATAGAGTCTCCCCAAAAATTTTCGTCCCAAAAACCCAAAGGGCGATTTTCCAGTACATTCAGGAAAAATTTTCTGTAAGGGCTTTATACGCAACCCTTCCTCGCCTGGGGGGGCCGGATTCTTCTTTGTTGAAAAGAAAAAAGGAAACCCTCCCTGTATGGGTTTATCGGGGCCTAAAAAAAAAAATTCACCAAAAAAATCGATCCCCCTCTCCCTTTGATCTCAAAACTGTTTGAAACCCCTAGTGGTGCAATTTTTTTTTTCCAAAATTGGGGTTTACCCCGGGGTTTTTTCAACCTGATTGTACCCGGGGAAAGGCGCGAATGGAAGACCCCTTTTAAAAACCCGTGAGGGCCCCACTTGGGAATTTCCCTTGGGTCTTTCCCTTCGGCCTCTGCAACGCTGCGCTGTGTTCTAAAACTTTAAAACGAGATTTTTCCGTGACCTGCCTACGTCTGCGTCATTTTCAATTTTGGCGACATCTTAATCTTCTTCCTGATGTAAAAGATCACCCCCACCACGTCCCCCAGGTGCTCAGACATCCCCTGTACCCCCCAAAGCTCTATGCCAAACTGGGGGAAATGCCCGTTTGAAACCCCCTCCTTGCCCTTCTTAGGGTACATCGTTTCGGATCAAGGTCTCCAGATGGGCCCCTCCAAGCTTTCCCGGGTCCTTTCATTGCCCCGGGCCGGTGGGTTTTCCCCCCCCATTCCCCTTTCTTTTTTGGGGTTCGCTTTAAATATTACAGGCCGTATTTTTCCCACAATTTCCACACTGGTGGCCCCACGGTACCCTCACCAAGAAGAAAGCTAAAACCCCCAAATCCTGGCCCCGAGGCCCCAAAAAGCCCCTTTAAAAAACGTCCTTTTAAAACAGCATTCGCTTAAACTCCTGTTCTGTCTCGCCCGGGCCCACAGCGCCCAATTTTTTTTAAAGTGGACGCCTCCTTTTAAGGGGGGGGGGGGGGGGGGGGGGGGGGGGGGGTGGGGGGGGGGGGGGCTGTTTTTTCCCTTTAAAAGCCCCCCTCAGGGAGGGTTGCGGACCCGTGGTTCTTCCCCAAAACCTTTTACCCCTGCCGAAAGAAATTTTTCACTATCGGTGATCGGAAAAAAATTTTGTCCTAAAAATTTGCCCTTGAAAATGGCGTCCCCTTACTGGAGGGGTCGCCATCCATTGAAAATCTTTTTAACCCATACAAAAATCTTCTTTATCTCCAATCTGTGTTTGGGAAACCTCGGCAAGCACGGTGGTGCTCTTTTTCCGGGGGGGCCCCCTTTAAAATTCCTCCTTACTTTCGGGCCAGCTGAGAAGAAGTCAGGGCGGACGCCCTTTTCTTAAATTTCCCCGGGCACAGTGGGGCCCCGAGCCCCCTCTGCAGCACAAAATTCCTTGAACGGCCCTCACGGTGGGCCCCCTGGATCTTTAACATTGCCCCCTGGGAAGACCTTTCGTACGTCTGTTTAGCGGCCTTTTTTCCTAAAAGGGGGAACCCCCTCGAACAGCTGGGCGACCTTTAATCCCCTAAATTCTGCAACTAATCGCTGTTATTAATTGGGGGCCCCACTTTTCGCTTGTGATGTTGGAGGGCTTTGCCTGGGCCCGTACCCCCTTTTTGGCCCCAATAAAGTGCCTGTCTCAGACCTTTCGGGGCTGTTCAGCCCCTCCCCGTGCCGAAAGGGCCTTTTGGGCCTTTTTAAACCCTGGAAATTTTTTTTCTGACCTCCCGGCCTCCTTGGAAACACTTTTCATCTGGGTGGTGACAGTTTGATTTTTTGAAAAAGGCCCCCTTTTTTCCCCCTGCCCCGGGTTTACCCCTGTTCCCCAGCTGGCCCAAATAAATTTTTTTCCCCCACATTTTTCGGTTTTTTACGGCCCCTTTCCCTTTCATAAACCCCCTTTGGATAGGGGGGTCCTTTTGTGTCGAGATTCCCGGCGGGCTCTAAAGTGGGCAGATTTTCAGATTTTAGCTTGATTTTCGTCTGATACCACCCTCAACTAAAAAGGGCAGGTAGAGAGGGTTAAACAAGTGTTAGGTAAAACCCATGAAATTTTTTTTTCCGGCCCCTCAGGTAATTGGGCTGACCCTACCCCGGGCAGAATTTTTTTTAAAATTTTTCTTGATCAGAATTTGGGGCCTCTCCCTTTTTTTTTGGTGTTTGGGGGGTAAACCCCGCCCGCCCCCCTTGGCTACTTCTGTCCCTTTTTCCTGCCGTGGATTGGCCCCGGTGCGGAATCATGGCCTCTGGCCCAAACCCCGCGTCAGGCCCCTTTTACGGGGCCTCCCCTCGCACCCAAAATCCCGGCCGCAGGTAACCCTAGCCTCCCCCCCATTTAAAACCGGGAAAAGAGTTTGGTTGTCCCCCAAATACATCCCCTTCAAGGCCCCGGGTATAAGGTTTTGGCCCCAAAATTCTTTGGGGTCTTTTTTTGGGAAATTCGGGGAAAATTAACCCGGTGTCCCCACCTCCCCCTTGCCTCCTAATCGCGTATCCCAAAAAGCCTTTCCCCCTGTTTCGCCCCTCAAGCCCGTGGGGGTGAAATCACTTACCCGGGATCCCGTCCGCCTTCCCTTTTGGGGCCCACTTTTTTTAACATCTTTTAGGTCAAGGTGGTGCTGGCGGAGAAGACGGGGAAGCGGTTCTTTCTTATTGACTGGAAGGGGTTCGGGACGGAGGAGCGTTCGTGGGAACCTGAGGGCAACCTGTCACCTGAACTTCTCTCCAAGTTCCGTAAAAAGAGGGGGAGAACTAAGGGGGGGGGTACTGTCTTGGGGATCCGGCGCGGGTGCCGCGGCTCCCCGCGGCCATGCCCCAGCTGCCCAGTCCCTGGCGCCAGTTCTCTTACCTGCCCGCGCTCCTGTGAACGCCACTCCTGCCTGTCCCGGCCGCAGTGCGCGTACCCGCTGCTTAGGGCGTGCGCGCCACGGCTGGTCTGGATTTAAAGGGCCAGCGCGCCATTAATTAGTTCTTGACGGCCGCTGGTCCTCTATATGGAATACGCCACCAGCAGTCTCTGTCAGATTGTTGGTGTGCGTACCTTGTCTTTAGAGAGTGTTGGAGTCCGTATTAATTACCCGTGTACCAGTCCGTTCCACTACGTTTCCTGACCTTGCCTGTTTGCCGCCTGCCCTGACCGTCTGACCGTCTCTGACCACGAACCTCTGCCGCCTGCCCTGACCTTCTGCCTGTCCCTGACTACGCCTCTGGATTATGATTTTGTACCATGCCGTACCCCCGCCATTGCAAGTAAGTCACGTCAGGGGTAGCGACCTGGTAGCCTCACGCCGCAGCAAGTCCACCGCTTTGGGGGCGGGCTCTGGTGAATACCGGGGGCTACTTAGACTCCGCTCCCTGGCGTTGCTTAACTATCATCGCTTGTGGTGGTCCAGCTAATCCACCGAACCCTTACAAGGGGTAGAAATAGGAATGTTTTTCAACGAATACCTAAGAAATGTGATCTTTTCTGACAACTGACAACCAGGAGCACAAATACATTTTTTTTCCACGGATTATCTAAGACATGCGGTCTTTTCTGACCACCAGGGTTCGAAATATAAATGTTTTCTATGCAATACCCAATAAATGTCGTCTTTTCTGACAACCAGGATGACAACCAGGATATTCTACAAATAGAATATTTTTCCATGGATTATCTAAGAAATTAGGTGTTGTGAAACAACTCTGACAACCAATAAACAGTGTTCTTCCTTCAGTCCTTGTAATTTAGAACTGCCAAGTAGGACTAGCAATTGACTTTTTTTTTTTCCTACGGAGTAACCTAGCAATGTGGTCTTATGCGACAAGGATTAAGGATTATAAACAGGATATTTTAATATGGAATATCTTGGAAGTTGGGTTTTACGGAAGAACGGGGTCTTTTACACCCGCTGTCCCTCCAAAAGAAAAGCTGTTTATGAAAGATATTTCAGTTTAGGGCTGATTTTCTAAGTGTCCTGTACACTGGCTGTCCATATTACACTGCAGCAGACATTGTGGCCAAGGAATGACATTTTCCAGAATAAAACTATATAGAACAGTGATTTCTTATGAGAGATTAACGTGGCTGTGTATGATGCAGAAGTTCCCCCCACAACCAAAAGGCCCCCCTCCTCAGAAACTGCTTCCAGGTAGTTTAGGGAAATGAAGAAATAACATATGCTGCTATCTCAGAGAGATTTGATATGAGAGATTAATGTAGTTGTGTCTGATGCAATAGCTGCCCCTCCGAACCAAGCGCCCTCCTCTACCCCTCAGAAACTGAACTGAGGAAGTTTAGGGCACTGCAGCTATTTCAAAATCTCTGACTAATACTGGCTAGAATTACCTAATCTTGCTGTACCCTAACCTAACTAATCTATGTAGCAGCCTCTCAATAGTGAAAACGCAGGGAAACAGTGTCTACTAGCTTTGAAAAAAGCTGAGCAGAGAGACAGCTATCCATTCTGTTCACAGTGTGGAGCTAGTGGCAGAGAGCAGGAAGTGCTGTGACATAGATAAAACAAGGTCATGTGATTTTAGTAGCCAATGAGATCCCTACCCCCCCCCCCTCCCCCCTGGTGATGTTCTTCACCCCCCTCTGTGCTCTGCGCTATTTGGCTGGCAGCCAAAACTATAGGATGTTGCAAAAATGGCGAGATTTCAATCCGTGATCCCGATTGTTGATAAGCTTTTAAGGAAAAAATTCAGATCAAATCAGGACCTCAATTAACGTGAAAATCGGTGTGATTTCAACTTTTCTCGATTAGATCGCTCATCAACACTTATAACAATAGATTTTTTAGCTGCCCATTTTCCTGACTTTTTGAAAACCTGAAAGAGAGGAGAACATCCTATATGTTGCTACAACACATATTAGAGTATATACTTTTAAATCAAGTTACTGTAGATTTCTAGGGAAAGGCTTTGATATTCTAGGACATGTTGGTCCATTATAAAATCAATATATGCAATATATTGGAGATTTTGTCTGCAAAACTGGGACTGTAGCTGATAATAACTTACATTAATTCAGTCTTTGACAACTAGAGGACAAAATATGTCAAAAGCAATAAATGAATATATGTAACGTGGTATGAATTGTATTTAATATTAATATAATGCGATACAGAATGCATTTGCTCTCACTGGTCTCTTGCCTTCAATAGATCTTCAAAAAAAATTAAAAAACTAAAAAAAAAATTTTAATGTGCTAAAAATTTATTGTTTTCAATTTTAAAAATCCATTTTTTCCCATGTAATATGAAAGGTATCCCTTTTTCCAGTTTTTTGATGCCCCACACTACTCTGGAATAGGGGAAAATAAGGTTTGGGTTAAAAACCCTAGGAAAATCCAAACACTGTTATAAAAGTGCCCTTTAAAATTTACAACCCTGTTAAAATAAAAACCCCTGAAAAACTGGCTTCACTGAAGGCCTGTAGCATGGGGGAACTTTTTTAAAAAGTTTTTCATCACCCCTTTTTATCAAGGGTTTTTCAAATCCCAAAAAAAAAAAAGTTTCCAAAATTTATTCGGGGCTTTTACCAAATAACCATTTTCCTTCACTTTTTACCTTTTAGCCGGTGAGAATCTTTTTTTTTCCCCCATAGTAAAACCCTTTTTTTGGCCCCCTTTTTTCAAAAAGGGTAACCTAAAAAATATTGTTTTAAAAATTTCTTGGCCCCATTCCCCAAAAAATTTAAAAATTTGTTTAAAAGGGGGGCGTTTTCTAAAAATTTCGGTTCCCCCAGCCGAACCCCCAAAAACTTTCCCCAAAAAATACTTGGCTAACAGTTAAAAAAGGCTTTTTCCGGGCCCGCCGCTCTTAAAACGTTTTCCATTTTAAAATTTCGGGGGTTTTTTGGTTTTACAATGGGAGAGACCGAAAAGCCCCCCCCCTTTAAAAAACCCAAAAAACCCGGGCAAATGGGGGAAAATGACCAAAAAACGAAGCGGAGTAGCCTGAAAAGCATCGAAAAGAAAAAAAAACAACGGGCCAGGGGCAACAAGGGGAAAATTGGGGGGGGCGGACCAAGCACAAGCAAAGGGGACTGCAGGAAAGTGGAAAAAAAGTCCCGCCCCGGGGGGCACAAGACACAGGGGGGGTAGGTCCAGCATGGCACAGGGGCACATGAAAATTTGGAGCGGCAAAAAAGAGTAGGCAAAAGTGGACAATGACAATTGAGGGAAACGGCAGGAGAACGCAGCACAAAGGCAACAGGGCAAATGCACATGGGGGAGGCAGACCCACACAGATGGGGAAAAGGGGGAAAATCAAAAAAAAAAAGGGAACCCAAAGGGGGGGGGCCGGAGCAGCCACGGCGCAGCAAGTCAGCAGGGGCACAATGACAAGTGGAGGAGACGGGAGCCAACAGCATAGGTCAAGAGTGCACAATGACTTCGAGGGCAAAAAGTAAGGCCCAAGGGGCACAATGACAAAGGGAGGTGGGGGGCACAGAAAGGGCCAGGAGGGCCAAAATGCAAAAGGGGGGGGTTTTTAAAAACAGCTGAAGAGGTGGCAAAAAATTTGGGGGGGAAAAAACGTCCAGGGAAGGGGGGGGAAACAATGACCGGGGGCTTGGGAAACCGGCGATCACGATCACTGAAAAGGGGTTTGGGTTTTTTAAAAACCCCTTTTGGGGGGAAAGGCGGGGAAAAAACTACACTTGGGAAACAGGCGGGGGCGCTCAAATTTTGGGGGAAAGGTTTTTGGGAACCCAGTGCCCTAAGGCATTTGGGGGGGAAAAACCGGGGCCATCCACCCTGTTTTTAAAAGGGGTCTTAAATTTTCCCCCGTGGAAACGGGCCCTTTTTAAACGACCCCCGCCCATGAACCCCCTTAGGAACTCTGGGGCGGACGCTTCCCCCAAAACTCCAAGGGGGCCCCAAAATTTTTGGGGCCCCCAGACCGCGGTTTTTTTTAAGGGGTGGCAAAGGCCCAAACCCAAATTTTTGGGGAATGTTCCCCTCCCTCATGGCTGGGGGCCCCTACTAGGGGGGAAGGGGCCAAGTACCCGATTATTTCGCGGGGAAGCCGGTTAGCTCCCCCCCCCACCTTCCCCCCAGCCCCGGCAAAACGGACGCGGGGGGCCCCCGGTCAGCCTTTCCCCAAAACATCCCCCCAAGCCGCCCCTGCTTTTTCCCAAAAATTTATTTTTTCCCCCCAAAATGGGGGGAAAAAGCCCCCTTTCCCCTAATAAAAAGGGGGAAGGCCCAGAAGTACCCCCGGGGGGGAAATTGGGGGTATAAAAAAAATTAAAGGGTGGGGGGTTTTTGTTTGGGTTTGGGGTTTGTTTTTTTTTTTTTTGTTTTTGTTTTTTTTTGGGGAAAAAATTTTTTTGGGGGTTGTTTTTTTTTTTGGTGTTGGGGGGGGTTTTTTGGGGGGGGGGTTTTTTTTTTTTTGGTTTTTTTTGGGGTTTGTTTTGGTGTTGGATGAAAAAATTTTTTTTTAAAAAAGAGGTTTAGATATTTTTGGGGAATAAATTAACCAGGGGAGTACTTGTTGCCGGACCAAAAAAAAACAATCCTTTTCTGCTAATCCCCCCAAATTGGGGGGCTTTTCCAGGGGGTAAACATCGAATCAAGCTTTTTTTTGGGGGGGGGCCGCCCCCCAACTCGAGGGGGTGTTCCGGGTTTTGTACAATGGAAAAGTCGCAAATTTTTCCTGGCCATTTTCAGAATTTCTAAATCGGTGGAAGCTTCAGGGAACCTTTTTTAAAAAACCCAAATTAACACGTGCGCCATGCAGGGCATGGACCATCCCCCCCGTGCAGCGCGGCAAAACCCTGTTCCTCCCATTGTCCGTCACCATGGGTTCCGTTTGCAGTTGCGCGAGAAAGCCACACTCATTTCTTGCTTCTGCGCGGGGCATTTCCCCTGTGTGACTTCTTTTGCCGGGCAAGCTAGTGAAAAAACTGCTACACCCCTGTGCCCTACACATTGGGATATGGGGCAGTACTTTTGGAGGCTGAATGGGGGTGGTGGTGGAGGAGGAGGAGGCGGACATTGTGCAGGAGCAGCATTTTTTACAACGGGGGGAAAAGCCGTTCCTGTCCAAGGTTGGTTGCCTGGCAGGAAGCCATTTACCCCCTGGGCCGAAAGGCTGTACTGCCCACCATAGTTACAGCCCCAGCGTCCGCCTGCCCTTTTCCTTGGAACAAACCATAAGCTCAAGGCGACCCACTTTTTGTTCACCCATATTTATAAGGCTGGACGCCTTTTTGGAAAAAAAATTTCGGCTTTGGAAATCTCCATCTCGGGTCGCAAAAAGCCTTTTCTCTGAATGGTCAGAGTCCACCCTTTTTTAAAGGGGGACTGCATACCAACAAATTTGGGGCAGGACACGGTCAGCTGCTGCACCTTTGAGGTTTTACCATACTGTTGTCTCTTTTCAATCGCCTCTCTGAACGCTGCTGGCGCCGAGTAGCGAGGACGGGGCACTGGACCGGGGGATGATGTCAAAAAAAACAGCTGCCTTCTGCAAGGTGGTGGACCTTGACTGGTGAAATGGCATGCCCGGGCCCCTGGCCGCTGCTGCTGCGCAGCGGCAGATGACCACCCCATCTGACCACTTTTTTCCCCCGGCCACCGGGTGGGGACGCTGCATGTGTTGACGCAGGGCCTTGTCCAAAAGTTTGCTCCCCCGGCCACGCTTCACTTTCTGCCCACGATTCTACATATACCCTATTGCCCCCGGTTTTTTAGCAAAGGGAACTGCCACACCGCGAGTAGCTGATTTTAAAAACCCCAACGCTCCCACTGAGTGACTACTGCCGCCCCCTGCCTCCTGACCCCTGTGCCGCAACTGTCTTGGACCCTCCCAAGCGGGTTTTCACCCCGTGGGGCCGCTTGGGCTCCCGACCTCACACTGCGCTACCCGCTGACTCACGGCCACACAACCCCCTTGCTGCTGCGCCCTGCCTGACGCGAAGCTGACCCCTCTTCTCCGAAGATGATGAACCCTTGCTTCACCCGGCTCCCAAGTGCGGTCCGGGGTACATCACATCTATTGTGTTCATCGTCAACTGTCCCATCACCGGCTTGGTAAACCGAGGCGACCTCCCCCCACAGCCTCCCAGCCACTTCCACTCTATACTTTGCCGCCTACTGCAAGAACTGGGATTGGCCCCCTTTCTTGCTGCCCAATACTGCTGACGCCCCCTCAAATTGTTTTACCTCACTAATATGGCCGACCCAAACCCACATAGTAGATCCCTGGCGAGGGAAATGGAGGGACAAGGCGGGCTGAGGACAGGTAGGGCCGCTGACCCGCTCCCGGGCCTGCCAACTAATGTTGTGTCTGAGGTTCCCCCCGACCTTGGGTGGGGTTTTTCAAATTCATCTGGGGGGGAAAGGATACCTAGTCAACCAATCAAGAACCCTTGGGTTCTGAACAACACACGGCCGCAGATACACGGCAGTTGTGGCCTCACCGATGACCCCTGCTCGACGTCCCCTTGCGGCTCGACCTGGGCCCTTTCAGAATGTTTTGTGCCACTGCCACTCGCAGTTTCAGACCTGCCACCTCCGTCGACCCACTGTTTTTTAAAAGTACAGACACGTTTGGGGAAGCACGTATATTAAAAAAACACCCTGTTTTTGACTCCAAATGAACCCATAACAAACTTGGGGAACCCCTTTGGGTAAAATTTCGCCCACAAATGGCCCGGAAAAAAATTTCTTGTATTTCGTTTACAAACACTGGTGTTTTACTAAATGTAAAACACAAACAGGCTTTAAAAACCTTCGCTTGTAAATTTTGCCAAAAGAAAAATGTATATTTTTTTTGGGGGAAAAAGACGGTTTTATTTTTGTCAGCAAGCAGCAAAACAACGCTTAATTAAACCCTGGGTGTAAAATTTCGCAATAGAAAATTTAGCCCCCCACAAACTAGTAGCTTTGTAGTATTACAATGGCGTATTTTTTTACGAACCAACAAGAGATAAAAATTTTAATTAACCTTGCTTGTGAATAGGCTCCAAAAAAAAAATATATATTTGGCGTTGAAAAAGACGGTTTATTTTTTTCAGCACACCAGCAAAACACGCTTAAATTTTCCCCTGAGAAATTGCGCAATAGAATTGACCACCACAAACTAGTAGCTTTGTAGCGGTTACAAAAGGGGGTATTTTTTACGCAACACAACAAGAGATAAAATTTTTTAACCTTGCTTTTTAATTAGGGTACCCAAAAAAAAAATATATTTGGCGTTTAAAAAGACGGTTTATTTTTTTTCAGCACACCCCGCAAAACAACGCTTAATTTTAAACCCCTGGATGTAAATTGCGCAAAAAAATTTAGCCACCACAAACTATAGCTTTTGTGCTGTTCAAGGCTATTTTCTACCCACACAACAAAATAAAATTGTAATTAAACCCTTTTCTTTTGAATTAGGCTACCAAAAAAAAAATATAATTTGGCGTTGAAAAAGACGGTTTTTTTTTGTCCCCGCAACCCCCAAAAAAACGCTTAATTAACCCCTGGGAAGTAAATGCCAAAAAATTGAGCAGCCAAAAATGAATGGGATTTGTATTGTAAAAACGTGTTTCTTTAAATGAATACAACAGGGGAACTGCTTTGATCCCATTGGAATTGAATGTAATGCAGCTGCAGTGGACGCAACCGGATTTCAGATCCCAAACCCCAAAAAAAACAGAAATAAACATTTAGAGAACATCTCTGAACAACGAGACACCCCACAAAAACGCTGTTAAAAATCATTTTTTCAAAACCTACACCCGCAGCAGCACCTTTCCCCTTTATACAGTGAGAGGATGGAGCTCCCAGCGGCGCCCGGTCTTTTAAGTGCGGGATCACAAATCCCGCCGGTCCTCTTTGGCTTATCCTGACAGTCTGCAGGCAAAGCCCTTCTTCCTCCCAGGGCTTTGGCCCCATGTAAAGCCATGTGCCGCAGCCTTTTTTTCAATGAAAAGCACACTTCTTCCCGCAATCACCCAAAGATCGATTTAGTTACGAACCGAAGTTTTCCTGAAAATTCAAAACGAATTCCACTTCGTTAGAATCGATTCGCCCATCTCTAATTATGATTGTCTATAATTATGCATATTTTCTAATTCTGGTGTATGGGAAAGTTGGGCCAGCATAACTTCAGTAAAAGAATCAATGATAGTCATATTTGTTGTCACACAGCAAGATTGAATGATTTTGTGTTTAGATTGTATTACTCCTTAGAAGAACCCTGAATATCTTTTAATTCACTAGTGATTAAAATGTATTATGAAACTGAAGGATATGCTTGGGCATGACAACAGTGTCTAAGGACTCAAGAACCCAAAGCCCTTGACTTAGATGTCCTAATTTTAGGAATGGTGTCTGCAAAAAAAGAGTGTTAGAGTTAGAAGCATATAGGGGTAGTGTTTAGACTTTTTCAAGTTTTCTATCTACAATTCTTTTTCCTCCAACAGTCTATGGGCTTATTGTACTGTTATGCAGTACAAGTTTTTACTTAAGACCATGCCACTTATTGAATATCTAAAATGATGGAGTAATTGATGAATTGAGATTAATAGGAAACTCTTGTTTTTCTGATGAATTGTTGTGTATATTACTTCTAAGGGTGCGTTCATTTGGCAATGACCAAATACTGGTCGGATTTTACAACCAGAATTTAGTCTTTGTTTTGCACATAGGGGGCGGTTTTTGTCCTCGGTTTGCAGATTAAAGCCATCCCCATTCACACCCACTTAAACCGGGCGGGAGAATGAACATGTTCTAAGTTTTTCAGAATGCCAGTGGTGTGAAAGACCGTCCGGCTGAAAATTTGTTCAGTGGGGACTGCTGAACAGATTTACTATAAAAGTCTATGGGGATCATTTAAAAATACGACCAAAATACCATGCCGGGGGGACAAGCCCTGAGTGAGTAACTTTGTTGTTTTAAAAAAAAAAAAAAAATATATATATATCAGTGATAAAAGTGATGTTTTACTAAAGTAACAGTGCTCTATAGTATTTTTTTTTTTGTTTTGATTATTGGGCCTGTGTGCTCTTCAGTAGTGTTGGAAAAAAAACAAAAAAAAAAAACTAAATATATGAGATAAATACTTTCTAAGGGTAAGTGCATACAATGTTTTATAACTGACAGTGTCAGCTCTAAAAAGCATTGTTTTTTTGTTAAAAAATTTGGTTTTGCAAATGCAAATTTTTAAGGGGAGCAAACGACGGGGATTGCATAAAGGAAATTTTTCTCCCAAACTATACTTTATTTTTTTATTGGGAATAAAAGTCTCAAAAAATTGAAAAGGTTTCAATTTTTTTTAAAAGGGGGGAAACATTTTCACCAAAAAATACCCAGTAAAAAAAACAATAAACCCGTTATCTAAATGACCATGCTGATTTTACATAGGGTGTAATGTAAATCACTTTGCAGCTGGATTGCACACTGATTCTGGATAAGGGGAACCCAAATGTCCAAAAGGGCTTTCCAAATACAACTTGTTTTAAAAGGGGAACTGTTCCCTTTCTTTTTTAAATTTTTTTTTAGTTTTTAAAAGAAACCCCGATCCATACCCTTTTGTCTTCTTAGCTTTTTTTATTTTTTTGATTGTAGATTTCCCCAATTCAGCCCTTCTGAAAACATATTGTAAAAATTTTAAAAAAATTTGTATATTTTTGTAAATGATAAAATTTGGGCCTTTTTTAAGGGGGCTTTAAATTTTACTTTTCAAGGTACACCAAAAAAACGGGCCAAATGGGACCCCCTTTTTTTTCATTAAAAACCACATCGAATCCCAAAGTCGAACTCGAACGAACAGTAAAGTGTTTTATTCGGCTCGATTTCTAAAAAAAACGTGAAGTTCTACTCGAACTTAACTTTTCCCGAACGGTTCGATCAACACTAATGACTTATTTCAATGTTTCAGCTCCACAATTGGGTCTTTCAACAAAAAAATTTACCTTTTTTTTGGGCAAAATGACAGAATAATGAAAAAACCCAAAAAAAATTTTAAAGGCATTTGTATTACTTTTCGGGGCAAAGAAAATTTTTTAAACCATACATTTCATTAGTATTTGCTGGGCCTTTAAACCCCCCTTAAACTGTATAAACTTTGGTGAAACTTTTGGGTTTTATCCTTTCACAAGCTTCTAAACAATATTTGGTAGGTTTTTTTGGCCCTTTCCTCCTGGGGAAAACGGGTGAAAACTGACCCAAAGTTTGTAGGTCCCCCTTGCCCCCGGCACCCCGATTTTTCAGTTTTTGCCCATAATTTTTAAATAGATTGAGATGGGGGTTTTTGGGTGATGACCACTCTAAAAAAAATTGACTTTGTTATCCTTAAAGAGTTTTGTCTCACAAAAGGATTGTTTTTTTTATGTCAAAGATTTTCCCAAAAACAAGTCACTTTTGCAAAAATATTTCCATTAACAGTACCCCAACCTATTCTGAATACCCCCTCTTGAATGGGCTACAATTTAAAGGGTGTTTTTTAAGTTTTTTTTTTTTAGTTTTTTTTTTACTAAACCTGTTCAACCTCTTAAAAAGGGCTCCCCAGCATTTTTTTTGCAAATAGCTAAAAACCCCGGTTTTTCAAACTGGCAGCCTAGTAAACCCCATAAAACCCCCCCAAAATTTCCCAAAATTTAAAAACCAAGAAAACGGGATTAAAGGTAAGATAAATTTCAAGGTAGGGGAAACAACTCCTTTAAGCCACTTTGTAACCATTTGGGGCAGAAAGCTCAGGTCATTGTCCATATAAAGACCTTTTTTCCGCCAAAGTTTTTTAAACTTTTTCTGGCTAAATGCCCTTGAGATGTTGCTTCAGTATTGCCAGAAAAATCCTCTTTAAACCCCCCAAGATCCCCAATTTTATTTTATAAATGAACCATTCCCTCCTGCGGGCAAAAAACAACCCCACAACATGATGGCCCTTTGGGGGCCCCCCCCCCCCCCCAATTTTTTTACAGTTTGGTTTTGGGTGTTTTTTTAGGTTTCTAAGTTTCTTAATTTTTCCCCCAAATGTAACAAGGGCCCATTAGGGCCCAAAACAGTTAAATTTTATTTCATTAGCCCACATGCAGGGTCTCCAAAATTTAGGGTTTTGTAAATTTGTGTTTTTGCAAACAATAATCTGGCCCTTTTTAAATTTTCCTGTCAGAGGGTTCCTTTCAGCCCCATGTTAAATACATTTAGATTTTTCACTGTGGAAAATTTAAAACAATTTTAAACCACTTCCACCAAAATTTTCACAAGGTTTTTGCTTTTGTTTTTTGGTTTTTGATTTTTTTTACATGTCATTAAACCCTCTGAGAAAACAAACCCTCTCCTTCCTGATTTGGCATGTTAAACGGGGCATTCCCCCCACCCTTGTTTTTACTTGCATAAAATTGTACAGATAAACAAGCCCCCTTCAGGGGTTTTCTCTTTTTAAACCCTAATGACAACCAAAAACTCCAAATTGCCCCTGACCCAAAAATTCACATACACTGGGTTTTTGGCCTGAAAACGTGCACAGAAGTTAAACCACAAAGGGTTTTTTGAGTATCTACTAAGGGGTGTTTTTCACAGGGTTTTGTTTTTTTGGGCATTTTTTATGTGGTTTTTTGGTGCTTTTTTTGTCCAACAATGTATGGGGGGAAATTAAATTTTGGGTTGGGGGCATTCCGGGGAAACAAAAAACACATCCAAAAAACCCCTAAAAAAACCGCACTGTTGAAAGCACCCTATGGGTAACCCCTAAACCCTGTAAACTTTTTTTCTTGTAATCAGTGTTTGGGGGCTTTTAAAAGCTGAGTGAGTTTCGGGGACCCAAATCAGAACTCTTGATCTTTTCCCACCCCGGGCCAAACCTGTCTTTTCCCTTGGTTTGGGTGAGTTATGGGGGAAAGGGGCAAAAAAAATTTTTAAAAACGGATCTACAGAAAAGGGGAAATTTAAAACCCTGAAAGAAACGGGAAAAGGGGTAAAAAAAGATATAAAAGGGAAATTTGTTTAACGCACCCAGCAGGGGTTCAAACTATGATTAAAAAATTTAAAAAATAAAGGGGCTCTGTAAAAAACCAAACCACGGTAAAGGTGACCAATAAAAATTTGCCGCCACAAACTGCCGGGAAAAAATTGTTCGGGGTTTGCAAAAAAAAACCCACAAATAAAAATCGGGCTGAAAAAAAAGGACTCCCCTAAAACTAGGGGTTTGGCTTTTCAAGATGCACAATAAGGGGGCCCAATTTGGGAGAAAAATGGGCGGGCAGGGTTTCGAGTCCCCCCCCAAAAGGGGGGCCCCCCCCCCAAAGTAATAATTAAATCAAGCTGAAAAATTTTTATTTTTTTTCCACCCCCTTTTTTCCAAATTTTAAATGCCCTCCTCCAAAATTATATTATTATTATTGCTCCCAAACACCAGAGCTCGAGAAAAAATGACCGAAAATTTTTAAAAGTTTGGGGACATGAAATCTAAAAGTTTAATCACAGTAAATTACTTTCCCAAATTTAAAAACTTTTTAATAAAATGACTATTTTTTTCCCCACATAAATTTGGTTTAAATTTGAGGGTTCCCTAAGAGACAAGTTGTAATTTGCCATGTACGAATAAAAGCATTAGCGATATACACTTTTTTCCGAACCCTCTCCCTAATTTTCCTGGGGGGAGGAGGAAGTCCTTGACTTTTTTTTTGTTTTCTAGCAGAAAAATGCTTTGGGGTCGCAAAAAAGCTGTGTTAAAGGATATCTGAAATAAGGGCAGACAAAAGAAATTTTAAAAACTTAATACAAAATTCAATTTAAAGATATGAGAAAGAACTGATTTAATGGTTTTTTTTTTTCCTCCTTCTTTCTCTAAATAATAAAACTTGACAGCCCCCCCCAAAAAAACATTAAAAATCTGTTCGAAACCCCCCCCGTTTTCCTCCCCTTGTCACTTAGTAAGGTTTGGGGAGGAGGGGGACCCCCTCAGGGCCCCGATGCCCTTTAAAAAAACTACAAATTCCCTGGTTTTCGCTCCCCAAAAAAAAAAAAAGGGTGTTTGGTCAAGAGTTATCGGGGCTTTTTCCCCCCCCCTCCGAAACCCAACCTGTTTGGCCTTTAACAAAAAACGCGAAACCTTTCCAAAAGGCGGGAAGGGATAAGAGCTGAAAGAAGTTCTGGGGCCCGGGAAAACTAAGAATGGTCACCCCCGAAAAACCCTTCACCCCTTTTGCTCCCCACAATCCCCCCTTGTGGGTGTGATTTAGGGCCTTTGGTCAATTTTAGCTCTCCTGTGAACTATTGTTCTCATTGGGGGAAACACGGTATGGAAATTTTCTCTTCCAGCATGGTGAACCATCCCCTCCAAGTAACAACGCGGCCCAACCTACCATCTACCCCTTTTGGGGCCAATTTTTCCTGATTCAAGAAATGACACACATCACACCATATCAGGACTAAGAACACAAAAAACCCAACCATTCCTGCTTGGGTTAACCATTTCTAACAATTATTTCACAGTGTAGCTTTTTAACTTTATATGAAGCCGCTCCAAGCTAGTCTGCCTCATATGGGCTCCTCAACTATCGACATAGTTAATGCAAAAAATGGGAGGCCTATTCATTTTCAAAACATACAAAAAATTTTTAAAAAGTCCTATAGATACAAGACTTCAACAACACATTTTGTTCTTGCATTATTGGATGGCACCCATAGGGCGCATGAATCATATCAGGAACGCATATTCATTTGCAGTGCTGCGACCAAAGTCAGGCGCCCCCAGCTTGGAGCACAGCAATTCTTTGACAGGCGGGGGCGTGACCAGGGCCATGAAATTTTTGGGGGGGCCTCCCCCCCTTTTTCAAACACCCCCGCTCGACTTACCCCCTGCTATTTAAAGGGGAAGTACAACAAGGGGTATTCATAAGCCGCTAAAACTAGCTTAAACCAAACCTACAATAGGGGCTTACAAAAACCTCTAAGTCCCCAATTTCGTTCATCCCAGCTGGCGCAAGTGTGTTTTTTAATTCATAAATCCCTTACTTCTCGTCGCAAGAGAAACATTTTAAAAAATTCCTTCTCTCACTCAACTTCCTCAACACAGCCCATCTCAATTCGATACACTATGATTATTTTTTTTAAAAAAAGCGGCACGCTCGCCACCAAATTTTTTCCTTTCGCCTTGTTCTAACCCTTTTTTTCAACGTTTCCTAATATTACTCCATGTTTATTGAGTCTATTTTTACACCCCTGTTTTTTTGTCCCCATTGCTATCCCCGCACGGGCATTTTAGAAAAAAATCGCATTCTTAAATTTTAAACCCCCTCTAATCGGTATTTTTTCCACTAGAAGGATGTGTGATGTATGGGCCACGGATAACCGCACTGCAGTTCTGACAGTTAGCACAAGGATAGGTCCCTTTTCTTTCTAAGTTCAAGAAGAATTTAATACTACTAGTTTTTTTTCACCGTATATCAATTAGAACTATCTGGCTCCCTATTGTACGTCCCTTATGATAAATAAAGAATGGCTGATCTTTAAATAATTTACCACATTTAGCATCACTTCTCAGTATATTTCAATGCTTTTGTATTGTTCTTTTAATCATTTCACTGTGTATATCATAAGTGCTAACGTAAGCAAGTTTACCATCATCTTCCTTTTTCTGATGTCTATTAAATAAAGCGCAGCGATCTTTTTCTCCTATGTCTTGCACTATTGTTTCCATTTTGGTTTTATCGTACCCCCTTTCCACGAATTTTTCAATAATCTCCTGACTTTGTCGTTGGTAAAGTTGTTGAGTAGAACAGATACGTTTTACCCTAGTGAATTGACCCTTGACAATACCATCAAATATTTTTGGTGAATGGTAACTTTTTTTATGAAGAACATTATTCTTTTCAATTGGTTTGGTAAATAGGCCAGTGGAAAACCCTTCCTTAGTCTTCCTCACCTCAACATCAAGGTAGTGGATGACATTCTTGTCCATGGTAGCAGTGAATTTAATTAAGGGATGTATTCTATTGATATTGTCAACAAATATTTCAAGATCTTTTTCTGTTCCTTTCCATAGCACAAAAATGTCATCCACATACCGATACCAGGCTGCCACATCATTATAGCCCTGTGTCTTTTGAATATATTGCCTTTCTAAAGCAGCCAAGAACATGTTAGCGGAGCTGGGCGCAACTGGCGACCCCAGAGAGGGGCCTTGAGGCTGCAGGTAGAGATCGTCCCCAAATCTAAAATAGTTGTTGGTAAGAACAATGTCAAACAACATCATTATAAAATTGATCTTTTGGTTTGTGAGCGTAGGGTCCTCTCCTAGTGCCTCTCTGGCAACCTGCATCCCCTCAGCATTGGGGATATTAGTAAATAACGATCTTACATCCAAGGTACACATAATATGGGATTCTATATCTGACATAGACTCAAGTGCCTGCAAAAATTGGCCTGTATCTCTTAACGCTTGTGTGTCTCTCTTAACCGCTTTTTGTAGATATGAATCAACATATATGGCAATGGGCTCTAACAAAGAACCTATCCCCGAGATGATTGGTCGTCCGGGGGGTAGGGGGGGGGGGTTTGTAAGGGACTTGTATATTTTTGATACCAAGTATAGGATGGGGGTACGTGGATATTTGCATGTTAGCATGTCTTTAATTTTTACAGTAATGAGATTTTGTTCTAGAGCCTCACTAAGTACCGTCTCAATCATTTGTCTATACTTTACAGTGAGATCTTCATCAAGTTTTTGATACACTGCGTGGTCACTTAATTGCATATGGGCCTCACTAATACTAACTGTGTTCTGTCTTGGACAACTGTGGCCCCCCCCCTTGTCAGCTTTTTTGACAACAATTGACCCATTTTTCTTTAGTTGCTGCAACGCTTGTACCTCTTCCCTAGTGATATTATTTCTCTTATTTTTGTTACAGCTATCCCACTTTTCTAGGACTTCTGATGTAACCACTTGTATGAATGCTTCTAAGACACTACTGTTAACTTCCGGATCAAAGTTGCTACTCTTATACAATTTCCTCAGAATCTCACTACTCCCACCCCTTATTTTAGATGTATCCTGAAAAACATTTTCATGCGTATTTGCCGGCAGAATTTATAAAAATCCACATTGAAATCAAATAGAGACATTTCATTAACTGGGACAAAATTCAGTCCTCTATTAATTAACGCTTCTTGTGCACTAGTCAGTTCTTTATGAGAGATGTTGACCAACAGTCCCTCTGTTTCCTGTTGTTCCTTAATTTTTTCTTTGCTTTTACAATATTGCGTTTTTCGCGCGGGCCTGCGCCAGAGCTGCCTCCAGAGTCCGTTTCTAGACTTGGATTTTGTTGATCTAAAAAATCCAAAGCCTTGGAATTTTTCCTTGTAATGGATCTTAGTTGCATACAGCTGGTAGCTGCTACACCTTCAGATTCAGTGCTGCTCTCGTCATTATTAGATCTCCTCATTTTCTCCTTTTTATATCTGGTTTTTGCCCGATCTTCGGCCCATGTATAGACACGGTTATGCAGATAGTCCTTGCTGTCTCTCTCAAATTTTCTTTATGTATCCTGGAAAATCTGTCACTTCATTTTGTCAATCTGTATGATCAACTCCTGGTTCGCCTGTTCATAACATTCTTCAGTGGAAGTTTTTTTAAATTCCTCATCGATAGAGAGGATCTCATTTCTAACTTTTTCAATATTGACTTGCAGTCTTTGTATAGTCAAATACATCAATTCAGTAGAGTAATGGTTGCTAATAGCATACCAACGTTCACGATAGATAGGGTCATCTTGCATTAATATGGGCTGCAGTGGGCTTCTTAACCCCCTCGGGATACGTTCATGTTTAACATACTGGGTAAGTGTTGAGGCATGGGAAAGGAGACTCGCTTCTTTCTTTTTGAGCTGTTCCAATTTTCTTGGGAAGTTGGTGGAGGATTCTTGCGGTTCCACCCATCCTAGCCCAGCTGCCTCTGCTTCTTTAAGAATGTTTGGTGAGACGAGCGTCGCCAGACATTTTTTAGAAAATAATCATAGTGTATCTGAATTGAGATGGGGTGTGTTAGAGGAAGTTGAGGTGAGAGAAGGACAATCTATCGAAATGCTTCTCTTGCGACGAGAAGCTAGATGGATTTATGAATTAAACACACTTGTGCCAGCTGGGATGAACGAAAGTTGGGGGCTTAAAGCGTTTTTGTAAGTGCTAATGTAGGATTTGTAAGCTAGATTTAGCGGCTTATGCAGTATACACCTTGTTGTACTTACCTATAAATAGCAGAGGGTAAGTCAGCAGTGCGTGCTTGAGAAAGGGGGAGGTCCCCCAAAACGTCACGCGCCCTGCGTCACGCCCGCCTGTCAGGAATTGCTGTGCTCCAAGCTGGGGCAGCCAGACTATGCGGTCGCAGCGCTGCAAATGAATATGCGTTCCTGATTTGATTCATGCCGCCTACTATGGAGTGCCATCCACAATAATCGCAAGTAACAAAACTGCTGTTGTTGAAGTCTTGTATCTATAGGACTTTTTAATAAATTTTTGATACTGTTTTGCAACTGAATAGGCCTGCCATTTTTTGCATTGGCTAACCATTTCTGCCATCCACTCATCCAGGAAAAATATTGATTCCATGCGTCCTTAATTCCCGAGTTCCTTTTCATCTCCTGAGAAAGATCATCCAATTTTTTTCAATGGTTAAGGTCACCTTCCCGTTTGGTCCTGTATTGTTAGGTATAAACGTACAACACACGTCATGGATCATCCTGCACACTCCTCCCTTAATAGAAAAACAGGTGTAATTTCCAGGGTATACAGTAATTCCAGAACTTGGCGTAGGTCTCTGTGTTATCAAGGGGTGCTTTACCTTCCACGTCTCACAGGTAGGGTCAGAAGTTGACTTATTGGTGAACAAACTAAGGAAGCATTTTTCTGAGGCTGGGTCTAAATGTAAAGGGACTGACCCAAGATGTGGCCAGGCACTCGAACATACATAGCAATTAGATTTATTGTGCTGGGCATCCATTCCAGCCAGAAATTCATATCATTATATCCAGTTTCTATTGCACAAATGTCCTCTAGTGTGGGGTTTGCAATGGCTATCATTTCTTTATACCCTTGTCCCTTGATTCTCACCTTTTTGTAGTTCTGGTGATCTGGGTCTCTAGATCTCTCCATTCTGGGGAGTCTACCATGTCATTAATGTTGAATTGAGTGAGGTAACTTCCCTCACCACCACCATAAGTACCCAGGACATAAACCCCTGCATCTGTTGGACTGGGATTGTCTATAGTTAAAACCAATTGGGTTCCCTTACCATCTACACAGGGTGGTTTGAACAAAGTCATTCTAGCAAGTAAAGCTCTACCATTTTTGTCTTTCTTTCCCAGTGCAGTTTCAGGTCTATATCCCCAGTCGTTTCCAGTGTTCCATCCTACTGCCCCCCAGGAATCACACTTAGTACCCCAATAGTCATCTGTCACACATATGTATTGTGTACCCATCTGGCACAAGTAATCAGTAGATATTTGTGTACTCTGTGTCGGTTCAGATGGGCTATCATCGGTTAGTGATCCGCATTGGGCAATATCGCAAAACTCAAATTTAAAGGTTGCTACTTGAGTACTGGATGAGTTATACCAAAAAGTGATCACCCCTTTCTGTTTGGTGATTGCTACCTCTTGTGCTCCTACACACACCCAGACAATACAGATGTAGGAAAAGATAAAGGAGTGATTCATGATGACCGGTTGGCCACAGTCACTTTCCTGCAATGCGAAGCGTGCACCCACGTGGGCCTCCCTTCAAGTTTCACTGAGGTTGGGGACACCAGGAGAACTTGGTATGGTCCTTCAAATCTGGGCTCCAGAGAATCTCGGACGTGTTTCTTTACCAACACGAAGTCTCCAGGTTGTAGCTCGTGGGAGCTGTGGTCAGAATCAGGATCTGGAATTGAGGAAAACACTGTAGCATGGATTAGTTTCAATTCATTATACAGAATTATAAAATATTTTACCAGGCTATCATTCCCTGCACTCAACTGCTGTGGATGGTACCTCCCTAATCTGGGCGGGCCTGAAAATATTATCTCATAAGGAGTGAGACCAGTGGGCTGCCTAGGGGTGTTTCTGACAGAATAGAGTGTAATGGTTAGCACTCTGGACTCTGAATCCAGCGATCCGAGTCACGGCACCACTGTCAAGATGATTAAATCAGGTGTGGAATCTATCTTTGTTCCACTCCTTATCCAATTAAATGCCTCCTCCGAATTATATTATTATTATTGCTGCCGGCAGCCAGAGCCCGAGAAAACATGACCGACACCTTCCGTTTCGGACATATAATCTGAAGTTTAATCACAGTAAATTACATTCCAATAGAACTTTTCAATCACATGACTATTTTATCACCACATGATTGGTTAATTGACGGTCGCTAAGAGACAAGTTATAATTTGCATGTACGTATGAAGCATTAGCTGATATGACACATTCCGAAGCTCTCCTCTGTATTATCTGGGGGGAGGAGGAAGTCCTTGACTTTCTTGCTTCTAGCAGACAATGCATCTGTCTCAAGGAAAGCTGTGTTGAAGATATCTGAAATAACGGCAGACAGAAAGCAATTAGAACTTAATACTAACTCAATGTTAAAGATATGATGATAGAACTGATTTAATGTTTTTTTTCTCCTTCTTTCTCTAAATCATCAACTTGACAATAACTGCACAAATGCCACAAAGTATCTCAACTACAATATGCCAAACATCACAGAGACAAGCTTCACAACTTCTGGAACAAGGTAAATTGGAGTGATGAGACCAAAATCAAACTTTTTGGCCACAACCATAAACGTAACATTTGGAGAGGTGTCAACAAGGGCTATGATGAAAGGCACACCATTCCTACTGTAATGAATGGAGTTGAATCACTGATGTTTTGGGGATGTGTGAGCTACAAAGGCACAGAAAACTTGGTCAAAGTTGAAGGAAAGATAAATGCAGCACGTTATCAGCAAATACTGGAGGCAAATTTGCACTCATCAGCCAGAAGCTGCGAACGTACTTGGATGTTCCAACAAGACAAAAATCCAAAACACATGGCCAAGTCAACCTGTCATTGGCTACAGCAGAAAAAAGTTCTGGAGTGGCCATCTCAGTCTCCTGACCTCAATATCATTGAGCCACTCTGGGGAGATCTCAAGCGCGCAGTTCCTGCAAGACAGCCCAGGAATCTACCGGAACTGGAAGCTTTTTGCCAAGAAGAATGGGCAGCTTTATTATCTGAGAAAATAAAGAGCCTCATCCACAACTACCGCAAAAGACTTCAAGTTGTCATTGAAGTTAGAGGGGGCAATACATGGTATTAAGAACTGGGGTATGTGAACTTTTGATCAAGGTCATTTGGATGTTTCACCCAACCACTAACCATGAGTGGAAAAAAAGTTTTTGTGTTACCATTCAAATTCTCTGAAAAAGGGCCAAGAAAGCAAAAATTCAGCTGGGGTATGTAAACATTTGAGCACAACTTTTGAGCATATATGTACAGTTGTACCTCAACAGTTTACATACCCCAGCAGAATTTTTGCTTTCTTGGCCCTTTTTCAGAGAATATGAATCAAATTTGCAAGATTAGCGGATGAAGGGAAGTCGGCTCAGAAATAACACTGCTGCAGCAAGCACTACCCCTTTCTGCTCAAGTAAGGTGGGGAATAGGAGTGCAGAGCAGGCTAGACAGGTGCTGGTAGTTGGAGACTCCATCATTAGGGGAATAGACAGGCCATCTGTCACTAAGACCGGGATTGTCGAATAGTATGTGGTTGACCTGGAGCCCGAGTTCAACATATTGCAGATCGGATTGACAGACTACTGGGTGGGGCTGGTGAGAATCCAATTTAGAGGTTGGTGGAGTGTCCCTAAAATTATTTCATGTTCCGTGTGCCACGACAGAGGAGATTAGCAAAATGAATAATTAGCTCATGAGTAAGGGTACCAAGACGCCCGAAACGCGTTGGCCTTCTTTTTGGCTATTTTGTGTGGGGAATGCCATTCTGTTGGGATTTTTTTTGCATACGTGAATTTTTAAAACATGTTCAATTAAAGTTACATTTTTACTGGATGTCCGTCCTATAAGGCTGCATCATTTTCTTTACACGTTGCGTATTCTGGGGAAGTCCCACAGCTTACGGTCTTCTTATTTCTTATACAGTAGCAGGTGCCACCTCTATTGTTACTAGGCAGAGACAGGGCTGCTATATACAGTATGTATACTGTTATATTGCATGCAGGCGCCATTCAGCATGGCAGTACTCATAAGCAACTGCAGCGTAATATTACTGACCAGCAGACCAGACTTTCTATGCCTTATTTAAAACAAGTGAAGTCCGAAAATCATGTCCAGAGCAGGTGTTATGCTAGACTGCACCCTGTGGAGATGTCTTTTTGTTGTCACCAATAATACTTTTCTCCCTCCCTTTTAACAAACTGTCCCCCTTTTCGTACTATCTTTTCATTCTGCATTATCTCCACTCACAAATCCATCTCTTCCTTCTGCACTACCCCTACCACCATCCATTTTGGACTACCTCCCCATTGCTCCATCTTTTCCTTCTGCACTACCTCCCCACAGCTCCATCTCTACCTTCTTCACTACTCCCACCATCAACCCTTCTGGACTACCTCCCCAAAGCTCCATCTCTACTTTCTGCACTACTCCCACCATCATCTTTTCTGAACTACCTCCCCACAGCTCCATCTCTTCCTTCTGCACTACCCCCTTCTGGACTACCTCCCCACAGCTCCATCTCTACTTTCTGCACTACTACTACACTATCATCCCTTCTGGACTACCTCCCACAGCTCAATTTCTCTACCTTCTGCACTACCCCCACCATCATCCTTTTTGGACTACCTCTCGACAACTCCATCTCTTACTTCTACCCTGCCCCTCCCCCACAACATCATCTCTTTTTCCTGCAGCAACACTCTTCCACCTTTGCTCTTACTGCACCAGTCACTTGCCTCACTGTAAAGCTCCCCTCACATCTGTCTCTGCAGAATTTATCTTCATAAATGTGTCTCCTCGTCATCCAGAGGCATTGCTAGGGACATCCTGGGCACATGCCTTTTGTGTTAGAACTCCCACATTTTTTCTTTCTTTTCGTAAATTCAGGTTTGAATGCTAGGCCGCCTTCTTGTACTTTATTCTACTAATTTTATTACCTTTTCCATTATACATAAGCTTTATTTATATGAAAATTTTCATTTTATTTGTTTTTTTAATACAAGGGAAAATGGTAAAAAAAAAGTATTTTTTAAAAATATTATTTTTAATAGCAAAAATATACTATGTTGAGGAAGCATTGTATATAAGTCTAGGGTAATTGGGAGAGAGGAGTTGAAACTGGGTTCTTTTTTAATCAATTTATATTTTTTACATTTTATATTCTGCCTCCTATAGGGTCAAAAAAGACATTCCGGTTGGAAATATAGATTAGCCCAGGTTTAAAGGAGATTGTAGGGCAGATATGGGTATCGGATAACCGGAGCTCCTGCAGTTACCTGAACCTGGCGATCATATGATGGCTGGGGACAGGAGCAGGCTTCCAGCAGATCTGTATATACAGCTGTCTATGAGCTGCCATCTCACCGATTCTCCACTCCCAATTCTACACAACCTCTGTGCAGCTACAAGCTCTGCAGGGACGTTCAGGGATTTCTATTTTATAGCATTTACTGCTGGTTTCAATGTATTTTTTTTATAAACTAGATAATCCCTTAACTATTTAACAGTTAGGAGTGTGGCGCTTTTCCGCTAGCACTGAGGGTGCTCCAAGAGTGCAACTTACAAATGATGCCAATTCTGCTCTATCACTCAGAGGACCGTGTGCTGCTACTCATTACAGTTTTCAAGTGAGGTCCACTAACTTTTTACAACTTTTGACACACTTTTCAGGGTAACACACCTTGTATGGCTGAGTTCAAATCTGTTAGAGGTCCCATTAGGAACATCTGTAACAGAGCTGATAAACTAAAGTCATGGGATCCATTTCACAACGTACACCCACAGCACCAAACAGATCCTCTTAATTGTAATTGGTCCATTGTGTTTCCATTGCGGTTCTCATAGTTGAGACAGAAAAAAATAGTGCCACAATCTGTGCTTTTTTTTCCATTTCAGTGATGGACCCATTGTAATTAATAAGGTCTGTCGGGCGCAGTGGGTGTCTGTTGTGAAACTGATCCCATGACTTCCATTTATTAGCTTGCTGACAGAGGTTCTGAACAGAACCTTCAATGCAGGCGTGAACCGAGCCTGCAGTGGAGCTGGGTGTGGGGAGAAGTCGCTCTTGCCGGGAGAGGAGTACATTGTGCAGCTTCTCTGCAGCCTAAGCTAAACAGACAGCTCGCTCTCTCCAGCAGTCAGCTAAACAGAGGCTGCAGGAAGAAGCTGGGATTGGGAAACCTGCAGCTGTGACCCTAAGAACCAGGAGACAAGGAGTATGGTTTTGGTTTGTGGTATCAACTTACTTGGTCTTCTGCGCTTGCTGTTTACCTGTCACTACAGGCTCCAGTCACTTGCAGCTTTGAGAGCTTCTTTTTGCTCCCTCCAATGCTTCTTCTCTCTTGAAGGCTCATTTTCTCCTTTTTTATTGTCCTGCCTCTTCATTTTTCATGCTGCTCTTGGCCCCACCCCTGTCCATTTTACATTGCTCTTGGCTCCACCTGCTTTTCATTACCCCCAGTCAGCAGTTCTCTCCCCTCTTCAACTCTCCTCTCCTTCCAAACTGCTTCTACACATGGTGACAGGGCAGAAGGGAGAGATCAGCTGTTCATCCTTCTCTGCAACTCTGTAGCCGCACTCTCCTAGCCCTGTGGTAGGGGTTAAGACCAAACCCTGCCTGTACATGTATCCTGCCCCGAATAAGTATCATCGGCTGTTATCTATTGTATAGACAGTGGCCGATGAAGGAAGAATTCCTCCCGGCTCACTGCCTGCCCGACTCACTGCAAATTGTCCTCTCCCGATACTTCCTCTGCTCAGGGCCGCAACAGCAGAGCTTCAGGCACCAGCAATCGCAGCATCATTGGTTCTCTGAAGAAATCTAAGAATACGGCACTACTAGTGAGGGCAGCAGGCACGATATCCGTGTCTCAAGCCCCCAATAAAACTGTCTAGCAACGCCCCTGCCATCATCTAAACTCCCCTTCCCTACAGTAGCACTTCACCTCTTCCTCTCAGCACCACTGCATTTTCTATTCCCTTACAAGACCACTCACTTTGTCACAGTGCAATCTCCCCTCTCCTCCTAGGGCATTGTCTCCTCCTGCTTTTCATTACCCCCAGTCAGCAGTTCTCTCCCCTCTCCCCATACAGCAGCTCCTCCATAGCAGCATTTTCTCACCTTCTGCTAGCACTTCTGACTGTAGATAGGGCCAACACTGTGTAGAGCTACTGTGTCAAGCCCTGCAAAGTCCTGGTCGTTATGCTGTTCTAACTAGATGATTCGCTCATCCTGATGCCAGAGGAGAGCAGCACCAGACACCGCTGCTCTGCCTCTTCTGTTTCTGACTGAGGGTTTCTTCTCATCCTCGTCTGTGGCCACTGCTCTTCTGACTTGGGGGCGGGGTTTACATCGTTGGCCAATTTATACATTGCCATGCAAGCCAGCATGAGTCGGGGAGCTCACTCTAATTTGTGGGAGTCTCCCGGACATTCCGGGAGAGTTGGCAAGTATGACTTAAAGGTGGTTGGTAACTAGAAAAACTTGTGTAAACAAGCAAGGGATAAGAACTCTGAAATGAAGCAAAACCAGAACAACAATATATTTGATAATAGTCTTTATTTACCTTTGATTTCATGTTTATAGTTAATGAATCAAATTAAAATACCTCTTTCCCTCTGGTAATAAGTGATTGCACTCCATGATTCTGAGCTATTTGCACTTTGTATGTAAAAAAGGTGCAGATACCATTGTCTGTTCTAAGCATAGCCATGAGTCAATACCTATGAAAAGCAGATATACAGTAGCTATTTGGTAAGTTTACCATCCAGTTTTGTTACTTTCCGAATTAGCTGTGAAACTGATAATGGAATAAGTGAGCAAAACCACCTTCTCACCTTCTCTCCAGCACCAGAAGACCTGTAGGGGTGTTGTTGCAATGAAGCAGTAACTTGGGGTGGGCATCCTAGTGAATTATGCATATAACTGCCTAGAATGCTTTTCTCATACTCATGCTCCTTTGATTTTGTAAGAAAAATTTATCAAGCTTCGATTCCCACTTTCACATATAAGTATGCATGGTAAAAACAGGACAATCATTCAAATTATTGTAAAAGAGGTTAATGCCTTTAAATATGTTTTGGATGTATTTTCTTAAAAATGAACTACTAAGACAAGAAACTTGAGTGGCTGGTATTGGAGGAAATGCCATCTTCTTAAATACTTGGTCTTGTTGGAATTGGGATTGTAAGTGCGAATAAGTCTTTAGGCAGTCTTTTATGTATAGGTCTTCTGTGTTCAATGCCTTATGTGTGCCAGTTTTTCAAATGGATGTCAAGGATTAATAATTCCAGAGTGGATAAAGGTGTTTTAAGTGGTTGGGTTGCAGATTCTGAACACTGTGTAGTGATTAACCTCTCCCACACTGACAAAATGGCTAGAGAGCTAGTGCCCAAATTGTCCGATTGTTAAATCAGTTTGCTGCAGCAGAGGGAAGAGCATTAAGCGTGGATAAAATATAGTATTTAATTTCTAAACATATATACAGACATAGCAAAGATTAATGTGACAGACAATGCACCATGATATTACAACATAAGAAGTTATTTTAGCTTTTTCAATGCTCTTAAATGGCTTTGTATGTGATCTAAAACATATTATAAAAAAAGCTGTGATATCACCGTCAAGCTAAACTCTGCTACATCTGTACAAGTGTATAATTCTTGGCAGTTATCATGTGCAGGGCCGCCATTAGTGCTGTGCAAGCAGTACTCCCGTATGGGGCCCAGCCAGTCTGTGAAGCAAGAGGGGGGCCCCGCCGCTGGCAGGTACTGCCCCCCTTGTTTCACAGTAATGGTAGCGAGAACAGGCTGCAGGTATGGCTGGGGCCTGGCTCTGCTGAGACTACTCACTTTTATCATCTTCCTAACTGTGCCCTCCCCCATGTACAAACGCTTCATCCATAGTGCCCAAAATGATAATAATTACCCCCTTGGTGCCCTGGTAGTTAGGTAGATAGGGTCCCTGGTAGTTAGATATATAGCTCCCCTTGGTAGGTAGGTTTATAGCTCCTCCTCCCCCATAAGTAGTTATATAGGACATCCAGTAGGTAAGGAGGTATATAGAACCCACTCTTGTAGGTAGGTATATAGGGCCCCCAGAAGGTAGGTAGATAGAGTCCCCACAGTAGGTAAGTAAGTAGATTGGGGACCCCAGTTTGAAGATAGGTAGATAGGGCCCCTCAGAAGGTAGATAGAGTCCCCCCAGTAGGTAGGTAGATAGGGCCCCTCCAGAAGGTAGATAGGGGTCCCCAGCAGGTAGGTAGGTAGATAGAGACACCCCAGTAGGTAGGTAGATAGGGACCCAGTAGGTAGGTAGGAAGATAGGGACCTCCAATTGGTTGGTAGATAGATTAGGTCCCCCAGTATGTTGGAAGATAGAGGCCCCCAGTAGATAGCTAGGGGCCCTAGTAGGTAGGTAGAGTTCCCCCAGTAGGTATTTAGGTAGATAGGGGCCCCTAATAGGTAGGGAAATAGACAGGGGCACCCAATAGGTAGGTAGGTAGATAAGGGCCCTCAGTAGGTAGGTGAGTAGAAAGGGAACCCCTTAGTAGGTAGGTAAGTAGATAGGGCCTCCAGAAGGTAGGTAGTGACCCCCAGAAGTTAAGTAGATAGGGGCCCCCAGTGGGTTGGTAGATTACATAGTTACAGATTACATTAGGTAGATTACATTACATAGTAGGTAGATAGGGGCCCCCAGTAGTTAGATACTGACCTCTCCATGCTCCTCCTTGAGTCCTTCACTTCATCGAGCCACCTGTGCACTGACATACAGCAGGGAGCAGGGAGCACATAACTCTCTCTGCTCAGCAGCACATCTCAATTGTATGTGCATCACAAGGATGCACATACAATTGAGATACAATTGAGATAGCCAATATGGTAGAACGGGCAGGCCTGCAGTCTGTTCTTTCTACCATTCCTATGAAGCAAGGCGGTGGTAGCTGCTGGCAGCAGCAGCCACCACCGCTTGTTTCACAGTGCAGCTGGGCCAATACGGCAGTACCAGCTGTACTGCCCTAACGGCAGCTCTGCAGTCACTGTCTTCCGCCTGATCCCTTCAGTTACTATCTCCCCCCACTCTGACCCCTTAAATCACTGTCTCCCCCCATCTGGCCCCTCCAGTCCCTCTCGCCCTTCTATCTGATCCCTCCAGTTACTGTCGACCCTACATCCAGTTTCTCCCCCCAGTCTGTACTGTATGGTGGTAATTTAACTGCAGCTGAACATAGGATTTCTCACTGTTATCACTGGATCATGTGACCTGCACTCTGAGTGAACCTAGAAGCAATTTCTAATGAACTAAAGGAGGGAGACTGGAGTTGTCATTTAAAAGGAATCTATTACCATTTTTTTATTTTTTTATTAAAATAACATACTGATAAATATTATTTTCTTTTTAGCTGTGATATTTTCCGAATGTAGATTTCTCAATTCTGTTGCCTGTATATGATTATGGGGGCAGCCATCTTGAATGAGCTGCTGTTACCAGCATTTAGAGAGATGCTTTACAGCATCTACATGGACATGGAGCCTGTGAAGAGGAGCAGACCCATTGACTTCTATAGGAGAGTTTTCTAGGCATGCTCTGTGACCTGGAGAATGTGCATGGAGGTGGAGAGGGGGACGTGTGAATGTTGGATCCTGTGTTATCTATACACATTGGGGTCTCCTTTTAGTGTAATTATACCTGTGCTGATAATGAGGAGACTGCTAAAAAGGAAGTGTCAGGCTATTATTAGGCCTAGTGCCCAAAGTGAAAACTGCAGGACTTCAGATTTGTTTTTTTGCCGGGATCTGGGGTGCTTAGCATTTTTGGCACAGTCCCCAATGGTATTTCTGCCAGGACAAGAAGTGCTTAGCATTTTTACAATGGTCCCCAATGGTTTTTCTGCCGGGACCCAACGGGCTTAGCATTCAGTTACTGTCTCCTCCCCTTTGTCTTCCTCCGACCAACTCAGTCCTTATCTCCCTCCTCTGACTCCTCTAATCACTGTCTCCCCCCCAACCACTCCAGCCCCTGCCTTCCCTCCTCTGAACCCTCCAGTCACTGCCTGTTTTGTTTTCCCTTCTTCTTTTATCAGGTTGTGTATTTTAATCTGGTCAGTAGTGGATTAATCCGGAAGTATTACCCTTGACCCGGCAGGGCTGCGATTTAAATCTAACTGATGCTTTGACAAGGATGCCATTATTAAGGGTCCTCAGATCTGAAACGTCTAGGCTTTTCCTAGAGTAATTGTTCTGCTTGAACTTCTGTGAAATGCTACCATGATCTTAAAATAGGAAAAAATAAAGGATTTGTTTTTAATACGAACAAGAATTTGGTCTTCCCCTGGCCCCATCTCTCCGACTTGAGGCAGGCATCGTTTCTCTATGTTTACAAGCAGATCCTTAGGAGTGGTTCTCCACACCGTGCCTCGTCTGGAGTGATTTGCACACGGATACAAACAGGGGAGCTGGTTTAATTTCTCTTGTTGTTGCCAATTGAAAAGTAACTTGTTTTTAGGTGCCTCATGTTATGACACCCAATCTTTGTAGTGAGAAAACCCCTTTAAATAGAAACCCTCTTTAAAGGTATCTAGATCTATGCAAGCTATTCTATTGGTTTATAATAATAATAGAAAAGAAGCCAGAGACAATGAAAACTGATTATTTGAAAACAGCTATAATAGGATTGGGGTGGGGAGAACAAATAGTTATAGGGTCCCTTCTTTATTAGTTACAGGTTTTAGGTACATAGCTCAAAAGTGTAGCCATTCATTTAAGTTGTGCTGCTGTCATGGAACCTATTACTTTCCTCACAGAAGTGTTCACCACCTGTAAAATATTTTGGGAACAATGCAAAGTTAATTCCTTTTTTTCTAATTTACGATTGATTTGTTTGCAGACTTATCAGACTTGAATATATAAATGTTTCCTGTGCCCACTATGGTAAGTCATCACTGCTGCACTGAAAATTTAACTTGCTTTTTCTGTAGACCCTGGCTACTTGTTAATTTTTGAATAGCCAAAAAACAAACCTTTTTGCAGATTGTTTGCTTGTGTCACAAGAGCTCCCTCTACTGACATGTGTGAATCTCCTGCTAGGTATCTGTAATAATCTAGGATGGACTATGGGCATTGGTAAAAGAAGACAGGAAAAAATAACATATTGTTTAAATCCTTTTTTAGAAAGAATCAAAGCGAAAAAAAATTAGTAAAATATCTAATCAATGTTGTATCATCTAAAAAGAAAAAAAAAAAAAAATGGCAAAATACTCACATGAAAATCAAGAAAGGTAACACTTAACCAAAAGGCATGTGATACCATAAAGAATTATTTAAATGGGGTTTGATTATATCATAAAAACAGATTTTCGTTAAAAAGCAGTTTAAAGGTTATTGTTATATGTAACTAAACATGTTTTAATCTTAAAATATTTTTACCTACATTCAATACACCAATCTTTAACCTTGTATTTTAAACATTTCCTATGCCATCCAAATTTTCATTCTACTATCTACTATCATCTATCTATCTATTATCTATCTATCTATCTATCTATCTATCTATCCATTTAACTGTCTATGTATTTTTAGCACTAGTCAGGCATAGTAATTTTTGAGCTATAATGAACTGCTGTGATAAAAGTCATTATATTCAACTTTGTTCTTTTATGCTATCCGCACACAACTTTTAAACTATTCAACATATTCGCTAAAGTTTATAGTAAATCAGTTTACCCACATTAAAAATTTCACCGGTGCAGAAACGGGGGACTATAATTTAGCTCAAACAAGAAAATTTAAAATTTAAATTTTCAAGTCCATCTAGGTGAAAAGATTAAAAAAAACGAAGCTTTTTTTAATTGGGAACCCCTTTAAAAAAAAACAACTAACATAGCAAAATAAGCAAATGCCACAGGCCCCTACGCATTTCCCCGGAAAAAAGGGCTCATTAAAAACCCTACGTAAACTTTGTTTAAGACCCCCACCCCCTATTTAGTTAAGTGGAAAAACAGTCCCCATGAAGCTCCATTTAACACCAAAAAGAAAAAATAAACATATGGAAAAAATTTAACTGCCCCACAAACCCTTTCTGTATAAATCAAAACAAAGTCACAAAAACCTGTGTTAAAATTGGGCCAAACCTTTTTCCCTTCAAACAAGCTTTTAAACAAAAACTCCTGTAAATTTTGCTGGTTTTTCCCCATACAGCAAAACTGGAATTCACCTGCAGCAATTGCCTTTCCTCGGTCCTAACATGCCCCACTACGCAAAAATATTGTAAAGGGAGACCGAATGTTATTCCCCAAACCCAAACAGTCACAAGGGGAAATTTGAAAAGCAAAGTAAGTAACCCAAAACAAAAAAAAAGGAGGAAAAAAAACAAATGATGAACAAACATGTAGGAAATGAAACTATATTAACTTTCCCTGAATCTTTCCTTAGACTTACCCCTGTTTCCAACTGTACTGACCCTCTCTGTCCCTGTAATTAAGATATCCCTAAGCTACAACTGACCCTAACTCAAGCAAGCAAACTCTTGAACCCAGAATATTAACTTAGGCTGACATTTCAACATTCACACAAAACAATGAA
Organism: Phyllomedusa bahiana; assembly: GCA_025379985.1. NCBI lineage: Eukaryota > Metazoa > Chordata > Amphibia > Anura > Hylidae > Phyllomedusa > Phyllomedusa bahiana. Next base: position 80,293 of record JAODAL010008344.1, on the reverse strand, counting down.
CACAAATAACAAAATTCTCCGACAGATTTACACAGGGCAAAGCCAGGGCAAGGCGTTTTGGTGCCTTAGGCAAGTAGGCCAATAAACACAGAAACAACAGAAAAAAACACTTTATTTAAATAAACACTCCCCCCACACCAGAATTCATTAACCATTTTATTAAAGAAATAGTTCCAATTCTGCTCTGATGTAGTCCCCGAACCCAATGGGGAAGATACAGCCGGAAACCCTTTTGCTTTTGTAGGGAGCGGGCCTCAGCTTTGAGCCGGCGCCCCTGCCTGCACCCCTTAGTGACAGGCAGAGGTAGGCGATCTAGGTGATCACCTACCTCTCCCTATCCGTTGTTCTGGCCCTGGGCAAAGCTGATTTCAAAACCCAAAATAAAACAAGGAATAGATAAATGGATACAGAAAATTTTTCCCAGATTACTGAAAATGGTTCCTCTTAGGAAAAACACTAAAAACTGGCCAAAGCTGGGCCAAATTCCCGAAAGGGTTTTTTGGGTCCATCCACAAAGGGAAAGTACCAAAAACTGGCAGGGTTTGAATTAGCAGTCAACTGGTATTTTAATGGTATTTTTATACTTTTGTCCCTTTAAAATTTTTTTTTGGGTTTTTTTGAAAAATTTTTTTGATTTAGCTATCCCATTTTAATAGAAAAAATAACAATTAAACTGCCATTTTTTCCCCGAGTTAAAATATGTAGGGTTTTGAACATTTGGATTTTCTATTAAGGTCAAAGGGAATATTTTTAAAGTCAGATTTTTATGGTATTGAAAATCAAATCCCCCGTCAAAAATCTGATTGGAAAACCAATGCTTTTGTTTAAAAATACCTTTTAAAAGACTAACAATTTAACAAATTTCTCTTAAATTGGGGGGAAAAAAAGGGGAGCGTTCGTCCTGAAAAAATTCTTTGAGGGAGTCGCATAACATCTCTGATCTAGTATGAAGGAGATGACAAATGGCAGGAGAAGGACAACACCATGTTTTTGGGGGGGTTTTGGTCAGAAAGTGGAACCCCGCATCTATTTTTTGGTTGGATATTGACCTGCGTTTCTGAAAGTTTTCTTAGCTTGTTGCAAACATGGGGGCCACGATCCTGTGGATATTTTTCTTTGGAGCTACATGAAGTGAACGCTTGTGAAACTGCACCAATATCTGGTAAGCATACATCTTCAGAGAACTGATACTCTCCAATTTACATCCACATTAATATCGTCATTAGCGAGAGAAGGACTGTAGCAAGCTGTAAGAGAGAGAAAAAAGCTCATTTGCAAAAAGCCTGTACTAAGAAAACCCCTTTAACTTTAGAATGCACCTGTTCAGCTGCAGGGGCGTAACTAGAGAAGCCTGGGCCCCATAACAAGTTTTTGGATCCCCCACCACCCCCCCACCTTCCCGACCACAAACTTTCCGGACCTTTTGGGTCAGAAATTTCACAATAAAACATGAAGCAAATACCTCACCATGATTCACCATCTACGCTATCAAACAAATCTCACTATCCCCAAACCAAACATTACCAATTCCCTACTTTTGGAACAGATTATACCCCCAGAAAATGACCACAAATTACCCCAAACATGACTGATTTAAACCCCACAATATTTCTGAATTTAAAATCTGTATAAAAGACCTATATTCCGCCCCCATAGTGCCTATAGTGGGATAACAGTGTACACAGGCTCGCAGACTTAATGATTACCGAGCATTTTCATCTTGTGCTCACAGGGGACTTTTTTGACGAATCGTTTATTTTCCCTTTGGTTCTGCATCCCGGGTCCAGACCGCCTGGACTTTCCCGGGCCACCACTTGTCCCCGCAGATTTGGGCCAAATACTTAGAATCTCACTTTTCTATCCCTCACTCCCTGCCCCCACCTCTGTACAAATTTTCCCGTGGGGGGGAAGGGGTACAGGGGCCTAGTTAGAGGCCCCGTCTTTTGGAGGAGAGGAACAAAAAATTAACCCCCGAATTTATTCGCTATGGCCCCACCCCCCCAGAATCATTACCGGAGTTTCCTATTTAGGTTGATATCCTTAAGGCCAATTTCAGGTAGGCTACAGGTAGTATTGCTAGGCCCCAGGTAGGAGCAGTTGGACCCCCTTTTGGGGGCAGCCGCTAGGTGATAGGTAGACTGTAGGTAGGCCCAGATGCTAATACAGGCCATGGTAGGTTTAGGTGGGCCCCCCAAATAAGGTAAGCTAAGGGGGAGGTAGATTTTCCCCAAAAGGGAGGCGACCCCTTTTGCAAGTAGGGGTTGCAGGCCCCCCCCGGAGCTAGTAACAGTAGGGGGGACCACAGGTAATAAGTAGATAGGTAGGTACAATAAATAGGCAAGGGGGGGTCCAAATAGGGATCCCGGTTTAGGGGGGATTGGGGCGTATAGGTAGGAGGCGGATTTTTGGAGGCTTAAGGGGCCCTATGGTAGGCAGGGAGGTTAGGTAGGCTATAGGGGGCCCTATAGGTAGGGAGGAGGCTTTAGCTAGGGTATAGGGGGTTTTTATGTACGCGACAGCTTTAGGGAGGCCCTAGGAGCCATAATTTTAAACAGGAGGGATTAAGGAGGCTTAGGGGCCCAAAAAGGTAGTCACGCAGGGTTTTGGGGGCTATGGGGGGGCATGCAGGCAGGGAGGGTTCGTAGGGTATTTTGTCATAAGACAGGCAGGGTTCAGGGGGCTATAAGGGTATATAGTAGCCAGACAGGGTCAGGAGGGTTAGAGGGGTCAATAGGGATCCAGGGGGGTCAGGTAACTAGGGGGGTCTATAGGGAGCCCGGCAGGGGAAAGTGTTATAAAGGGGTCTTGTAGATATAGGGAGTCAGGTAGGTAGCCAAAAAGGGGGCGGTAGGTAGCCAAGAGGGTCAGTTAACTATGGGGGGCAGGTAGGCAGCCAGACAGGGGGAGTGGGCTATTGGGGGGTTTGATAAGCATGGGTCGGTGGCAGCCAGACAGGGTCAAGTAGGTATAGGGGGGGTCTGGTGGTATAAAAGGCAGGGCCCTGTGGGGTATGGGGGGTTGATAAGCTATAGGGGCAGGTAGGGACCAGGGGAGGGGCAGGTGGGTATAGGGGGGGGGGGGGGGGCTGAAGGGTATAGGGGGTCGGTGAGCCAGATGGGTCATTAGGATATAAGGGGGTCGGTGGATAGGGGGTCGGTAGGTACCCCAGGCAGGGTCGGTAGGAAACCAGGAAAGGTCAGGAGGTATGGGGGGTTATAGTGGTAGGAGGCGGGTAGGTAAAATATGGGGGGGTAAGTGGGCGGGCTACTTTAATGTTAAAAAAATAAGATATATCTTACTCACCTCTCTCCACATTCCTCTGCGCCCAGCTCACTCCCCCCTCGTTCAGTGCTACGCGGGCGGCACAATGATTGCATTATGGTCCCCAAATCAGCCGTGGGGCCCTGCCCCGGAGCAATTAGCGAGCGGAAACCCAGCGGTGCGCCGCTCTGCCCAAAACCGGGAGTCCTGCCTTTGAACTCTCGGGAAGAGGGCCCAGGCGTTCAGAGTTAGGAAGCACCAGGCCCCACAGCTCCACGTCCGTCGGCAGTGAACTGTTATGTTAGTTGCCGGCGGGCTGAGGAGCAGAACTACCGGGGGAGCAGCGTGGGGAGCACTGCCCGGGGCCTGGCCCCCCCAAGAAGCCCGGGCCCGTGGCAGCTGCTATGTCTGCTTTCCTGGTAGTTACGCCCCTGTTCAGCTGTCCAATGTTCCAGTACTTTTTGCACAACTTGCTGATCTCTAACAAAGAGCTTGATGGCAAAATTAACAACAGGTATTTGATCCCTGAGTCGCCCAATAAATTTAGGGGATCAATGCAATTTGGGATTTAAACAGTCCTCCTCATTATGATGTTCACATTTTAACATCATGAGACCAAGGCAACACCTTACAATTGATCAACATTATCTCACCATTGCAAATCCTCAAGCAGGATGTTCTCAGACAGAAGTGGCCACAGAGCTTAGTGTCACATAGTGTCATCAGCAGGTTGTAACAGAGATACAGAGACACTGAAAGAGTCACAGAAAGGGAAAGAAGTGTCCTTTTCCTATATCACACAATGATGATTGCTTTATTGTAAACAATGTCCAGAGGAACCAGATGATGAATGTGACACAACAGCAGGCACGTTTAAGGGAGGTGAGAGGCAACCGATTTTCATGTCAGACTATTCGTAACTGTTTACATCAGCATGGTCTGTGTGCTAGACAACCGGCAAGGGTATCTGACAAGTACCTGACCTGTCGGATGCATAGTGCTCTCCTTGATGTCTCCTGCATCATTGTCAGTCATCATTACTGTTCAGAGTGAGTTGACCTTCATCACTGAACAGTACTGACGACCACTGGTCCCTCGTGCAGCGTAGATGCTTCCTGGTCCATGTAAGACGATGATGTCTGGGCCTGATGTTGTGGTCAGGTACCCATGCTGGTTGTCTAGCATGCAGCCCATGCTGATGTAAATGGTTATGAATGGTCTGAAACACTTGGTTACCTCTCACATCCTTAAACGTGTTTGGAGTTGTGTGGCATTCATCATCCGGTTCCGCAGGGCATTGCTTACAATGAAGCAGTCATTTCTTTGCTTTTCTATGACTCTTCAAGTCTCCCAGTATCTATGATGAAACCTGCTGATAACACTCTGTGACACTCTAAGCTCAGTGGCCACTTCCATTTGAGAGCATCCTGCTTGAAGCCTTGCAGTGTCGAGGTACTGTTGATCAATTGTAAAGTGTTGTCTCATGATGTCAAAATGTGAACAGCATGATGACAAGGACTGTTTAAATCTCAATTAAAATGGATCCCCTACATTTATTGGGAGATTAGGCAATCAAATACTTTTAATTTTGTTATTAAGCTCCTTGTTAGAGATCAGCAATTTGTGTAAAAACTACTAAAACAATGAACAGTTGGACGTGTACATTCTAAAGTTAAGAGATGGTCTCATTTCATTCATTTAAAAAATAAATAAAAATAAAGATATTTTGGGGAACATGTATGTACGGGGCTGCGCCAGAAGTCTGGTGTATTTTCAGCCCATTAGGCGCAGCCCCGTTCGCAGTAGTGAAAAGCCTCCTGAACGCCATTATCAGACGCATTACAGAGCGCAAGCGTCACTTTGTAATGCGTCTGATTTCGGGAGGTGTGCTGTAGACGGGGCACACTAGAGCCTTATAAAGCTATAGATTTATAGCTTTGCTACAGCAATTCTAGGCGCATTAGTGCTGTAACAGGTAAATCACTTTCAAAGTGGTATACCTGAGCCAGAAATATCGTGTTAGTGCTAGAATGCGCCCGATTTATGACCCGCTGTAGAGCAGGTTCATAAATCAGTCGCTTTCTAGGCTATTATTATGCACATGAAATTTGGCGTTTACACGCCAAATTTCATACATGCCGCCCTTTATGTTGATCCTGAAATATCAACCAAAAGTCAAATATCCCCAATTTTAGTAGTGTAAACACTGCAGTATATAATACAAGCAAACAATTTAACACATGTTCAATCACCTTAGAGAGGCTAAAAATGACTATAAAATAAACTGTTTTTAAAAGTATAAAAGAGTAAAGAAAAATTTAAAAGATCATCCTCATCTCTTCCAAAACAGAAAATTAAGAGTATTGGTATCAACACATGTATAAAAGTCCAATGTAACACAATGTATCATGTTCTTTATCAGGTACGGTGAAAACTAAAAAAAATACCTCCAAGGCAGAATTGTTAAAACCCGATGTCAATATATATATATTTTAAAAAATATATTATAAATATATATATATATTTTTTAATATATATATATATATATATTATTATAATATATATAATATATATATATATATATAATATATATATATATATAAAAATATCAGTAATTATATTAATGATATAATAAATGTGTTGTGTCACATGTGCAGCAGTATTTTGGATGAAATTGCACAATAAATCTGGTGCAATTGTCTTAATAAATGTGCCCTAATGTGTCACTTATACCACAAGGTGTACTTCATAAAAACAAACATTCAAAAAATTGACCACTGGCGTTTTTCTTCCAATTCCACCAAGCAAATAATTTTTATTGGCTTTCCAGCACATTATATGGTAAAGAGTATCATTAAAAAGTACAACTTATCCTGAAAATATTAAGCCCTGATACTGCTATGTCACTAAAGAAAGATATAAATTATGGCTCATGAAGGGAGGGGAGGGAATAAACCAACATAAAAAGGAAAAATGTACCTGTCTTAAAGGGCTTAACATATATGGTAATCTTTTCCCATAGTTATAGCATAATTCAGTCTACAAAGGGTTTTATGCTGTGTGCTGACAGCAAGCAGAGATCTTGAAAATGTTAAATAATAAGAACACGAAGAATTTTACAAGGTTGCAGAACCTTTAAACAGCTTTACACATTTATTTTAATGATACGACACTTATTCTGTTGAGTTATATGTTATGGAAAAATTCAGGATTTCCCAAATTGGAAAATAATAAAAATACAACTTCTTAAATTTTAGGATTATAAACCAGAGAGAGGTAAAACCTGTGAAGAGTTACTGTTTATAGATGATACCATTCTGAATTTTAATGATGATATTGATCTAAAAAGTGCAGTTTAGACAAATATATTATAGTCGGATAGTCTCATAAAAAATGTTATGTACTACAAACTGCAAGGAAAGACATAAGGTGTAAAAGTGGAAACAATAGTAGTGTGCGTGTGTTTGTAGTTAAGTATGTATGTGTGTGTTTATATGTCATTGTATGCATGTACATGCATATGTTGTGTTTGCCTTCATGTGTGGTATGTGTCTATTCGTATGTATGTGGTCGACTTTTTTATACATTACCAAAAGAAGTGACATCCAGGAACCCTGTTCTCATGATCAATGGGGTTCAATCATTTAGACCTCCATTGCTATATAATTGTCACTTTTTCTGTGGACATGTAATATCTATAAAGGTGAAACTACCGATTCAAAGGGGTTTTCTAACCACAATGATTAGCCTTTAACAAGTAGGGAAAGGTAAGAAGGAAGACTTTTACCAAATAAATTGTTGATTTGTTTGTGCTTTGGTCAGGAGATAAAGAAGATTGTATCTCTTCTTAGAGTATACAAGCTTCTCTGGTTACCGACCACCTCTCCCCTCTCTCATTCCTCTAAGCTGATGTCAATCAGTTCGAATATGGTGAGCCACTTCCTGCAGAGTCTTATCCCTAGCAACAAACTTTATTTACCTAACTGAGAAGTTTTCACTTTTTAGAGCTCTGCAGCTTTGTGTACTAAAATTTATAAATCTCCTGAAGTCATGTCAGTGCAACAGGAATAGCAAAGCTGACATGTCAATCACTGCTATAGACCCACCTACAGCTTAACCAGAAAGTATAAATCTAAAGCTAGCTGTGGCTCTGTGACATTGCATGGTGAGAAAACCGCTTTAAGTAATATATATTGTAAGATGATGACAGCCTTTACTTTCCATGTGCATGAATGAGCATTAGGCACCCATGACCCTGTTGATAATTTACTGGTTATCTTCCCTTAGACCACTTTTTGTAGGTACTAACCACTGAATCCGAAGAACACCTTATAAGACTTGATGCTTGTGAGACTTGCTTTGTATTGAAAGAGACTTTATTACAGTTTTGAGGGAACATTGGCACAATGATAAAGAACAAGAGCGTACTAGGTCACTTAAAACCCCACCTAGCTAGAAAAGACACATCATACAAATTATCATTGGATGGTGATGGCCAAAGCTTTATTGAAAATGTAATAATTTGTACAGAATCTGTAAGATATGAAAACACAGTATAAGAAACACAACATGCTAGTCATGACCATTTAAGCTACAGTGATGTCACAACTGGTATGCTATCACTCATCTCCCTACCTCGCTCTCCAGCGTCCGAGAAGCTCAAGTCCACTGCTACTTGTCCACGCCTATGAATTGTGGCTAAGACTGTAATGCATGTAACATATATCTATAATAAACAGTTGCCAAGAACCCACCACACACAATGACAATAAGAAATTGAAGGGGTTGTATCACTACAAAGATCATGTCTCAGATTATGGGGACAGTAAAAGTAAGCACTTTTGTAATTGGTTTGCATTACCTCAGTCACTTAGTATAGCAGATATGAGCTTTTCTATGCATCTGTGTTCTATTTCTGCTGCTGCTGGTCGGGACACACCCCCCGGACAGATCTCACCCCCCAGACACGCCCCCTGCACTGTGATTGGCTGGCTGACATTTCATCCAGCCTGTTGGGATACGCCGCCAGACAGGAAACACCCCGGACACGCCCCCTGCGCTGTGATTGGCTGCCTGCAGATTCTGTCTTTACTCCCCTATGAGCTGTTAAAATTGATAGTGAAACCAAGGGCTGCTGTCTCTATACTCATCTCCCAGCTCTAGGGTGAATGATCTGGGCAATTACTGGCCATTTAAGTCACAGATCCCCTCACATAACAGAGTCTTATACAGGCTCCTACCTGTTAACAGGGGGAGAGAATGGTAGGAGGGCAGTGTGCATTGCTCTATATAACACAGTAAGACAGACAGCTGTCTGATAACAGAGGGGGAGGGGGGCAGTGTACATTCCTCACAAGTGTTTCATCAGTTCAGGCTGACTGTATAACTGCTTATAGCAGAGCAAGGAGCTTGTGGAGTCAGCCTGAAGTTCTGCAGACACATGAGCAGTATGCAGGAGGCTGTATAGCTGTCCTCTGCAGACACATGAGCAGCGTGCAGTAGGTGTATAGCTGTCCTCTGCAGACATCCTTCTGCTTCTACTGCACAGTCAGAATGATGATGCTACAGGTCTTCAGTGAGGAGAGACACGCCTCCTGGAAGGACAGACACGCCTTCTGAGAGGAGAGACACTCCTCCTGGGAGGGGAGACACGCATGCTGAGAGGAGAGACTCACCCCTGGATTTCTAATTCAATCTCAGAGAATTAGCTGAACAACATGAACAGTTCACACGCTCCAACCCCTTTAAGAACGGAGCACAGCTTTTAACAGGAGAAAAACATATACATAGAAAATGGCTAAATGTATCCCTCCTCCCAGAACACCACACTTGTGGCCCCCAATACAAACACAATCTAACAGAAGGGCAGACGGGCCTCTTTTTCTAGCCACAAAATGGCTTTCCTGACTACCACTTACATGTAACATCCCTTAAACTACATGCCCCATTTATCACACCACCTAACCAACAATTCCTAGCTAAAACCCTCCAACCAGAGCTGTTACTTACCTACCTTCTAAAATTAGCCCCCATTGGCTCAGTCCCCCCATGAATGCCCTTTACTCAGCATACGCCTCGCTCCGGACTCACATTCAGTGGTGCTATTCTGCAACCTGGTTCTCAACACATCTTCCATGTGGAATACACATGAAAAATGTGTGAATAAGTGACTTATTTTTGCACAACACATATTTTAAACTATATGAGCTACAGTACAGATCTCCATTTAAAACAATGGGACTCATAACATCCATGGCTTTAACACATATGGAATATGCCTTTTAATACCTTAGAAAACCTTGGTCATAATTTGACTGTTGGCAGAGTCATTTGAATTCTAAAGCTTGCCCATTTTTCTTGTTTCAAATGAACTTTAAGAACTGACTTTTCATTTACTCCCCAATGTATCCCCCCTTGAAAAGGTACCATTGTTACAAGACAATCCATGTTATTCACTTCATCTGTCTGGGGTTTTAATGATATGGATGATTCTGTGTGTGTGTGTGTGTGTGGGAGGGGGAGTATTTGTTTTCACAATTAATTTAAAAAATTTGCAGGAACCAAGGATCAAGGTTAATGTCATTTGGTGGCCTTATGTGTCTTAACCAAACAGTATTTATTATAAGTGCCAGAGTGCTACAATACATTGTTTGTTTCATCCATCAAACTTTAGCTGTGCTCTCTGCATCTTGCCTATGTTTGGCAGGTGTTCAAATGTATCCAGAAAACAAGATCTAATTCCTTACTAGCTCCAAATCTAGAATGCATGCATAGCTAAAGTTATAATAGTTATGATAAATGGATATTTTATATTGTGAGATACAAAGTTGAATCGCAATATTATTATGACCACTTCTTACATTCCACATCTGCAGAGTGTAGTACATTAAGGAAATCGTGTGCTGTGAGCTGGCTTGGTAGGTATATAAGTTGTGTGATAGGCTGTCTACAAACATATCCCTCATTGCTGTCATGAATAAGAGGGGCGATTTATCAGAGAAATGATTATTGGCTTTCGGCCAAGGGTTGTGGCATTTCTGAAATTGTGCCACTTGCAAACAGTATGCGTGCTGCTGTGGTGTAAGTTTTCAAAAGACAAAGAGCCACATGTATGAAATGGTTTTGGTCTAAAAACTATGGGGAAAAAAGTGAGTTTTAGACCAAAACCGTTTCATACATGTGGCACAAAGTGTACAGCAAACAACGCTTGCAGTGGAGCTTGCAGTAAGCTGTGGTGAAAGTGTATCATGATTGGACAAATGGCACATTGTAAATAAGTGATGTGGAAACTATAGAGGACCATGTCATTGATGTGAGAAGAGAATATTGGCTACAAAGGTGCGCAAGGGTGGACCAATATGCTACAGTGGAACAGCTCACAGTCAAAATGAACCAGGACTTACCAGACAAGTGTCTAAAACAACAGTTCCGTAAACCCTACTTTATATGGGGCTTCAAAGCAGACAGCTGGCCATTGCACCTCTGGTAACTTCAATTTTCACAGCAGTATCAGACTTGAGCCACTCTCAGATTTAGGTACTAATCCTTACAGATTATGTACATCTTTCCCGGAATGGATGGGATTTTCCAGCAAGACAATGCGAAATGTCACACGGCTAGAAATGTCCAACATTGGTTGAAAGTGTATGACCAAGACTATTAAGTACTGGCCCTTTTATTACCGAGGTTTGAACCTAACTAAGCATCTGTGAAACCACCTCAAATCATCATGTTCACTCTATGAATCCTCTTCCACACACCCTCCAACAGCTTTGGGATGCACTGATGGCTCCAAAAACCTGTGACAATCTACCAGGACCTTATTCAGTTGCTCTCAGCCCGTTTATCTGCTGTCTTTGGTGCAGATGGTTGATCTGGATATTAGCTGGTGGTCATAATAATGTGACTCGACTGTGTAAATGGGTGTTCCATTCCTTTAAACTCTTCCTGTAATTTTTGCTTGTGTCTTGTTAATTTCTTCCTCTTGTCCTTCCAAAAGCCAAACTTTTTTTAGTTTTTTCATCTATATAGCCATATATGGTGACTTTTTTCAGGACTAGGTTGTGCTTTTAAATGAACCATTTAATGTACATTATAAAGTACTGGGAAATTCTTTATGGAGTGGAACACATGTGATTTTCTTTTTTTTTTTTTTTTTTTTATTCTAATTTTTGGAAAGGCGAATCAGCTAAAGAAAAAGAAAATTTTGGCCATCACTGAACAGAATAAACCTCCATTCCAGCTTCCATTGCCATGTTGTTGTGCACCATAGTAGCCTTTGAGAGCAGTGGCATGAGGTCAAAGTAACATAGTAGATAAGACTGGAAAAAGACACAGGTCCTTCGAGTATAACCTATCAGAGTTGATCCAGAGGAAGGTAAAAACCCCAATGAGGCAGATGCCAATTGTAAAATTTCCTTCCCGACTCCAAACATGGCAATCAGAATAATCCTTGGATCAACATCTTATCTCCAGAATCTAGTAACCATAACATGTGATATATTTTTCAAGAAAGGCATCTAAACCCTTTTAGAACTTGATCAATGATTCTACCATCACAATGAATCCCCACTTTTGATTATGATGATAATGATGATGAAAACATCTTTCCTCTAGACATAAAGGGAGGCTCCATTGTCATTGTTACAGGCCTAGGTGTAAAAAGATCATGCAAGAGATTATCCCCACCCTGCAATCTCTGCTCCCTGCAGGACCATCTTCTCTGCTCTCTCTGTATCGACTCCTCACACAGCCATCTCCAAGATTTCTCTCATGCTTCTCCTATACTCTAGAACTCATTACCCCAACACATTAGACTTTGTTGCACACTCACTAGATTAAAAAGCAACCTGAAAACCCATCTTTTCAGTACAGCCTACAATTAACAATAACTCTACTGCCACTACTCCACCTTACAAACATATCTGTCCCTCACTTTCTGTCTCAGCCCTCCTTACTTGTAGATTGTCAACCTTCGTAGGCAGGGTCCTCTCTACCTCTGTACCAGTTGTTAGTCAATTAGTGCAGCCAATATACTTTGAACTTCTGTTATGTACAGTTAAAACCAGAAATTTACATACTCTATGTAAGAACATACATATGCATGTTTTTCTCACTATCTGACATGAAATCAGAATAAACCCGTTTTAGGTCAATTAGGATTACCAAAATTATTGATATTTGACATATGCCAGAATAATGAGAGAGAGAGAGAGAGTATTTTAAGGCATTTTTATTACTTTCTGCAAAGTCAAAAGTTAACATGCATTTAATTAGTTTTAGGTAACATTGGCCCTTAAACTGTATGACTTGGGTCAAACATTTTGAATAGCCTTCCACAAGCTTCTCACAATAGTTGGTAGGAATTTTGACCCATTCCTCCTGAAAGAACTGGTGTAACTGAGTTATGTTTGTAAGTAGTCTTTCTCGCACCTGCCTTTTCAGCTTTGCCCATATATTTTCAATAGGATTGAGATCAGGGATTTGTAATGGCCACTCCATTGACTTGGTTATTGTTAAGCCCCTTTGTAACCAGCTTGGCAGTATGCTTTGGACCATTTTCCATTTGGAAGTCCTATTTCCACCCAAGCTTTAACTTCCTGGCTGATGTCTTGAGATTTTGCTAAGTATTGACACAATCTTCTGTTTTTATGATGCCATCAATTTTGTGAAATGCACCAGTCCCTCCTGCAGCAAAACAACCCCAAAACTTGATGCTGCAAGTTTCACAGTTGGGATGCTGTTCTTTGGCTTCCAAGTGTCTCCTTTTCCCTCCAAATGTAACTATGGTCATTATGGCCAAACAGTTCAATTTTAGTTCCAAGAGACCACAGGACATGTCTCCAAAAATGTAGGTCTTTGTTTCTGTGTGCATCTACAAACATTAATCTGGCTTTTATCTGTTTCTTTTGGCGTAACGGCTTCTTCCTGGCAGAGTGGCCTTTCAGTCCATGTTGATACAGTACACGTTTAACTGTGGATAATGGCACAATTTTAACAGTTTCCACGAGCATCTTTGCAAGGTCTTGGGTTGATATGCACATGTCAGACCAAAGCACATTCATCTCTGAGACACAGAACCTGTCTCCTTCCTCAGTGTTATGATGGCTGGACATTCCCATCTTGTTTGTAGTTGTGTATAATTGTTTGTACAGATAAACGAGGCAGCTTCAGGTATCTGGAAATTGCACCCAAGAATGATCCAGATTTCTACAAATTGACAATTCTTTTCTTGATATCTTGGCTGATTTGTTTAGACCTCCCCATGTATTTTAATGCACAACAGAAGCAGTGTGTTTCTGGTGTGCCTTAAAATACATTAACAGATGTGTCTCTAATTAACTCAGATGTTGCCAATAATCAGAATCTTCCAAAGACATGACATCCTCATATGAGCTGTCCCCAGTTGTTTAAAGGCATATTAATCCTAGTGTATGGAAACTTTTGACTTTGCAGAAAGTAATAAGAATGCCTTAAAAATGTTCTTTCTCGCATTATTCTGGCATTTGGCAAATATAAATAATTTTGGTAATCCTAATTGACCTAAAACAGGTAAGGTTTATTCTGATTTCATGTCAGATATCACAAGGCATTATGGAAAAGGACCTGGAAGCTCACTGCACCCTCTGTTGGATGTAACAAATCCTCAATTTACTTCTGATTCACTGAATCTTTGAGAAGCAAAAAGGAATATAAGCCAAGCCAATATCCCTCATCTACATACAGCCGTTTCGGGGTTTTCCCCTCATCAGTGTAGAGCAGAGTGATACTGGCTTGACTGGGTAGGAGGCAATGAGTGGCTGAGAAAGGGGAACATCTCTCCTTGAGAAGAGCACCAGTTAAGGCGTGTAGAGTTTGATTGTCTTTTAGCCCTCTACTAATCATCTGCATATCACAAGGCATTATGGGAAAGGAGCTGGAAAGCTCACTGCGCCCTCTATAGGTTGTAACAAATCCTCAATTTACTTCTGATTCACTGAATCTTTGAGAAGCAAAAAGGAATATTAGTCAAGCTAATTTCACTCATCTACATATAGCCATTTTTGGGTTTTGCCCCTCATCAGTGTAGAGCAGAGCTTCCCTTTTTCAGCCACTCATTGCCTCCCACCCAGTCAAGTCAGTATCACTCTGAACTACACTGATGAGGGTCAAAACCCCAAAACGGCTGTATGTAGATGAGTGATATTGGCTTGGCTAATATTCCTTTTTGCTTCTCAAAGATTCAGTGAATCAGAAGTAAATTGATGATTTGTTACATCCAACAGAGGGCGCAAACTGCTGCGTGCGCTGCTAAATGCACCTACATTTGGAGTGCCCCTGCTCATACATCTAGAGAACAGGGCTTCAACAGTTTTTGGGCTAAAAGGACTGGAAGAGTTTTAATAGTAGGACAAAAGGCTATAGAGCTCTGAAGGGTTAAGTTTGTCAGTAACAAAGATTAATAAGCTCCCGTGCTAATAATAAGACACATCAATATCCTGGCCAAGGCTACTAGAGTAGACAGAGGTGGTCGGCAGTCTAGGAAACCTTCAGTACACAAGCATGAGATAAGAACTGTTCTTACTCTAAACCGAAGCACAACTGGAACAGCAATGTATTTGTTAACAGCCTGTATTTACTTTTGTCTCGATGTTTAAAGCTCATCAATGTGGTGAGAATATCTCTTTAAGGACCTACACACTTTTTTCATGTTCTTGCAGAAGTCAGAACTTTTTCAATAAAGTTGTGGGAAAGCTTGTATGTTGCGCAACAAATTGTAGTACAGTTTTCAGAAAAAATCATTTGTATAAATTCTTTTCTGTTTCTTTTTGGAAGATTGAAAAAGAGCATTTGTTATTTTTTAAATTTATTTTTATGGTCTTTGCCATGTGCAGTATAAATCATATATTACATTTATTCTACAGGTTGTTATGATTACAAAATTTACATGGCTATTTGTTATATTTTACTACTTTTGCACAATAAAATATATATTTTCTTACAAAATAATTTGTTTTTGTTTTGCAACATTGCAAGACACATAACAGTTTTATTGTATCAAAGAGGTAGCTATATGGGTGCCTAATATTTGCAGGATGACTCGTAGTTTGAATTTTTATGACTTAAGGGTATAAGTTATTTTTTGATTGCTTTTATTTCTATTTTGGGAGGTGACATTAACAGAAAACAGTGATTTTAGCATTATTTTTATTTGTTAATTTTGCAGCTAAATAAAAGGTTATTTTATTATATGTGTTTATTACAGATGCAGCAAAAGCAATTATATTTTTAATTCTTCATTTCTTTAATAAAACATTGTATAGAAGAAACCTCTTTATTATTTTATTAACAAAATATTTATTTTTTATTTATTTTATTATATTTGCTCTACTAAAGCACTTGACAAAACATCCTTTGATTGCTTCAATGATACACTGGACTTCTTTACTGAAGTGTATTATGCTCCAGTCCATAGCAAACCTTGCAGCTACTGTTTTGTGACTGTCATGGCAACCTATCACTGATGGACTTAAAGGTATCTGGGAAATAAAACAATGATGATTGGAGTCAACTTTGACACCTGCCCTTAGAGTAGTACAGCACAGTATTTAACAAAATGATCCAGAAGACTTTACAACTGTTCCAGATTTCAGTCCTGGTCTGGTAGCACTGGGGGGTCCGACTTGTGTTACAGGAATTTGGGATTTATGTTTTGGATTTCCAGATGAGTGACAATTTTTACTGTATTTGCATGCACAAGATTTGTACGTTGTGAAAACATTGATGGATCAGAAAGCCATTGGCTCCATCTCGGTCCATTTACTGTAGTAAGTCACAAATGCCTTAGGTCTGTAGTCCACAAAAAGTCATAATCATCTGTTGTTGCCAGTTTGAGTTAGTTTCATTTTTTTTTCCTTTGGCATAAAGGGAGCACTATTTAGGAGGAAAGAAGGAACTATCTACCTAGCTGTAAATTATTTATTACAGAGCACCATAAATGCAGTTGTGTGGAGTGATAATTGATGGTGCCAATCGGTGGTGTTGTGCTGGGTAAGGTGTCTGAAATATAAGAACTACGGAAAGCGGCAGCTTGAGGTCTTGGCAGGCTTTACTCGAGCTCAGGACATCCAGTTACAGTTTCCATAAAACATACATATAACATAACATGAAGGGAAACATACTTTCATTTCCTTATTGCTTTATCTCTGACCTGTCAGCAGCAACCCCACCTCAGCCAAGCAGGAGTAGCTTTTACTTGTCTTGCATTTCACCAGCAATCTTACAGGTCAATAGATATGAAAGTACAGTATCTCTCACCTCCCATAGACTAAGAGCTCCTCATACCCTTTTTCTCCAGGAATCTGGGAACTTGCTGGTGTTATGTGTTAAATCATTTTTCACTCCTTACTGATGATTTCTTATTTTCTTTTGCTCTCTTATCTTTATCTCTTATCTTGTTTTCAGTTTTTTTTCTTTTCTGTGAATATTCTCTCTATCTACATAGGCCTAGTGTAACGGCTTGGCCTGCCTCTACTCCACCTCCAGCTGATGGGCACATGACCCTTTTTTTTGCTGTGACTGCTCCAAACCTAAACTTACAACCAACAGTAACTAACAACAACCTGCAATTCTCTAAGATGGCTGACCTAACTAAATAGTGGGTGTCTTCGACTGTTTACTACAACAATACATACATTTCCATAGCATTTCTCCAGCACGTCCCCCGTATCTCAGGCAGATTACAAAGTGCTGCGGGTGCTCTGTAATGCACCTGATATTGGAGTGCGCCTTTTTAAAAATATAGCGAACAGGGCTGCACCAGTTTTCGGGCTGAAAAGATGCCAGACTTCTAGCCTAAATGTCTTGAATATTTTTTTTTAAAATGAACTAAATGAGACAATCATTTCTTTAGAATGCACATGTCCAACTGTTCATTGTTTCAGTACTTTTTGCACAACTTGCTGATCCTTAACAAGGAGCTCAATGACAGAATTCACAACAAGCATTTCTCCCCCTTTGTCTCACACATATACCCTAATAGCTTGTAAGCTCTTGAGAACAGGGCCCTCACACCACGTGTCTGATATGTAAGTAGCACTTTTTTAATGTAATGTTTGGTTTTGTCTATACCTATACCCTCTAAATTGTAAAGTGCTTCGTAATATGTTGGCTCTATATAAAGATTATTATTATTTGATCCCTGAATCGCTCAATACATTTAGGGGATCAATTTGACTTGGGATATAAACAGTCCTCCTAATCATGATGTTCACAGTTTGATATCATGAGACCAAGATCAATAGCATCTCGCCATTTTGAAGCTTTAAGTAGGATGCAATTAGATAGAAGTGGCTACTGAGCTTAGAGTGTCACATATTGTCATCAGCAGGTTGCAAAATAGATGAATAGAGACTATAAGAGTCATAAAAAGACAAAGAAGTGAATGTCCCTTGGCTACATCACCCACTGATGACCGCTTTTCACCTACCATCTTTTCACCTACTGCATTGTGCATGTCTACAAGAATTGCAGCTAAAATAAACCTCATCTGGATTCTTATTACATGCCTCTTCAGTTAATTTCTTGGTGTAAGTACTGGTCTAATACAAATGTGATAAGAAAAGTAGTCTCAGAGAGCCACACACTTACAGCTGAGTTACTGAGTCAGAACAACGTGGTCTGCGTGCTAGGTAACCAGCAAGGCTACCTAATCTGTCTGATGCCTAGCCCTCTCTTTGATGTCTCGAGCATCACTGGCGGCCATCATTTGTGCTCAGAGCGAATTGACCTTTATCATTGAACAGTCACTGGTCCCTCGTCCAGCGCAGATGCCCTGTGATTCATGCAAAACGATGCCTGTGTTTCATGGTGTGGTCAGGTACTTAGAACGGTAACTAGCACGCAGACTACGCTGATGTAAATGGTTGTGAATGGTCTGATGTGGCACTTGGTTGCCTGTCTCCTCCCTTAACCCCTTAAGGACCTGGCGTTTTTCTTTTGGTGACACGTTCGTTTTTCCCTCCTCGCCTTCTGAAAGCCATAACTTTTTTATTTTTCCACCTACATAGACACATGAGGGCTTTTATTTTGCGGGACAAGATGTACTTTCTAATGGTGTTATTCACTATACTATAGAATATACTGGGAAACCGCAAAAAAATTCCAAGTGGGACAAATTGTGAAAAAAATGTATTTTCGCCATGTTTGCGGGTGTTTTGCTTTTACATCGTTCAATCTTCAGTAAATATAATGTGTTATCTGTATTCTACAGGTTATTACGCATCCGGCAATACCAAACATGTAGGGTTTGCGTTATGATTTTGTACCGTAAAAAAATTCCAAACATTTTCTATTTTTGAAATTTGCGCCACGGCGCCATTTTGTGCGACCAATAACTTTTTTGTACTAACACCTACGGATATCAGTGAAGGGGCATTTTTTTCGGGCTGAAGTGTTATTTTTATCGCTAGCAGTTTGGAATGCATGTGACTTTTTTGATCACTTTTATTCCATTTTTTGTGTGACGTAAAATGACCAAAAAACGCAATTTTGGCGTTTGGAATTTTTTTTTCTTCCTACACGGTTGCTCAGGCGTAACGGATTAAATGTTTGTTATATTATTATAGATCGGAACTTTTTTGGACACAGCGATAACAAATATGTGTAACTTTTTTATTATTTTAATGATTTTATTTAGTAAAATGGGGAAAGGGGGTAATTGAACTTTTTAATACTTTTTTTTTTGTACTTTAAAACTTTTTTTTTTTTTTTTGTTTTACTTAACATTGAGGCCAACTATGTGTACTTTGACCACTAGTGGTGCGATTGTTTAAATGACAACCTAATTGCATTGCATAGGCAATGCATTTAGGGTGTACAAAACTGGCGTTTTCTCCCACTTCCTGTCTGCGGATGGAAGTGGGGAAAACCGGCCATAGGTAAGTGACGGAACCTTCACAAGGCTCCCCACCACCATGCCCGCCGGTCCATCGGATCGGCACAGCTATAGCTGCGCCGGTGCCGATGACCGTAACGATCGTGCGCTTCAACCGTAACGGCCTGTTAATTCAGACGCCCGCGGGTCCCACCCCCCGCCATGTTTGCCGCGGTGTCTGATGGTTAAACAGCGCCAGCCGGTGGAGCCACCCCCGGCGCTGTAATGGCCGGGTGATTAGCTGCGATTTGCCGCTAACTACCAGGTGTCTGTGCGGGGGGGTCGAGACGCGTCCCCCTGGCAAAGCCCCTTAGCGGCCCTCTGGACAATACTCATATGCCCAAGGTCGTTAAGGGCTTAAAGGTGCTTGCAGTTGTGTGGCATTCATTATCTGGTTCGACAAGGCATTCTTTACAATTAAGCAGTAGTGTTGAGCGTTTTTTATCGACAAAGTTGAAATCGGCAAGGTTTTTATAGTGATCTCGAAATTTCAGATCAAGCATAATTAAGGTTACAAAATCTGTGCCATCCATCTATTAAGATCGCGCCATTTTCGGCGCTCTCCTGTCATTTTGAGGAGCGCCAGCAAATCAGATTATCAGAATAAAGACAGGGTGAGATGTGTGTGCGGACGTCATGAACTGGGATGTGTATGTTTGCGATTGGCTGAAAAATCACATGACGCTCGTTTTAAACATAGAACAGCACTTTCCTGTTCAGCCCTTAGTGTCTCTCAGCGTCCTCATAGGAATAGGAGTGCGCCTGCCTGTGGCCAAAGCAGCGTCAGCGAAATTATCCTATTTCTGTCACAGAGAAACCTCTACTATAACGCTTGTGATCCTTCCAATTTAGTTAGATAGAGATTGGAAGAAAATTTTATGTAGTTAGCTAGAGAATTTTATAGCACATCTACCGCTGTAAAGTCAGGGGAGAGCGGGTGAGGTGGGGCCGCGGCGCGAACACAGACAAGCTCTATCTATAAAGAACACTGATAAAAGTTTCACCAAGACTTATTGTAGACCATTGCACTGCAATATCTTATTATTAACAGTTTTGCTAATGAAATTATATTCCTGGAATTGGCATCCTGAACTTATATTGGATACACATCATTTCTAGTAACCTGCAGTCCTCTTTGTTTAGGTGCAAAACTCCACTTTTATTATCAGTAATACATTTTTTCAGATAGGTGGTTCATTTTCGATTTTAACCATTCCACCGTGTTTGATATATCCACCTTGCAGTTTAAATTACAATCCAGCAATCTTGTAGTCAGCTAAGGAAGGTTGTTTGTTGCCAAAATTACCGTTTATCAAACAAACATAACAGATACGTGTTTTTTTGCTTTTGCGCTCCTCAGCTTTGTTCATTGAACATGCATCCACTTAAATCCTTAAAAACAGCAATTCTAATAAGTCACCACAGGTAATGAAAGGTGCAAAACAATACCTGTATTATATGAACAACTAACAGATACGATGTTTTTTTTTGACTTTTTGCGCACCAGCTTTGTTCATTGACGCATCATCCACTGTAAATCTTTAAAACAGCCAATTCTATAGTCAACCACAGTGAATTGAAAGGTCAAAAAATACTGTGAATTATAGCGAAAAACATAAACAGATACTATTTTTTTTACTTTTTGCGCACCCATCTATTGTTCATTGACGCAGCATCACGTAAACTGAAAACAGCAATTCTATAGGTCACCACAGTTAATTGAAGAGGTGCAAACAGACCGTGTCTTATACGGAAACAAAACAGATACATGTTTATTTTGACTTTTGCGCACCCCAGCTTTGTTCATTGACGCAGCAACCACGAAATCTTAAAACCAGCATTCTATAGTCACCACAGAGTGAATTGAAAGGTGCAAATGTACCGGTGTATTATACGAAAACATAACAGATACGTGTTTTTGACTTTGCGCACCCAGCTTGTTCATTGAAGCAGCAATCCACAGTAAATCTTAAAACAAGCAATTCTATAGTCACCACAGGTGAATTTGAAAGTGCAAAAAATCCGGCATTATATGAAAACAAACAGATACGTGTTTTCTTTTGACTTTTGGTGCACCAGCTTTGTTCATTGACGTCCAGCATCCACGTAAATCTTAAAACAGCAATTCTTTAGTCCCCACAGGTGAATTGAAAGTGCTAAAAAAATACCGTTATTATACGAAACATAACAAATACGGTTTTTGTTCTTTCGCACCCCACTTGTTCATTGCACGCAGCACCCGTAAATCTAAAACACATCGCCAACACAGCAATTCTATAGTCACCAACAGTTGAATTGAAATGTGCAAAAAATAACCGTGTATTATAACGAAAACTACATATACGTTTTTTTTTTTATATACTTTTGCGCACCCAGCCTTTTGTCATTGACGCAGCATCCACGTAAATCTTAAAACAGCATTCTATAGTCACCACAGGTGAATAGAAAGGTGGCAAAAAATAACCGTTGTTTATATGAAAACATAACAATACGTGTTTTTTTGAACCTTTTGCGCACCCAGTTTGTTCATTGACGCACAACCACGTAAATCTTAAAACAGCAATTCTATAGTCACCACAAGTGAAAGAAAGGTGCAAAAAATACCTGTATTATACGAAAACATAACAGATACGTTTATTTTGACTTTTTGCGCACTCCAGCTTTATTCATTGACGCCGCTCCCACGTAAATCTTACAACAGCAATTCTATAGTCATCCACATGTTAAAATTGAAAGTGCACAAAAATACCGTGTATTATACGAAACATAACAGATACATGTTTATTGACTTTTGCGCACCCAGCTTGTTCATTGACGCAGCATCCACGTAAATCTTAAAACAGCAATTCGATCGTCACCAACAGGTGAATTGAAAGGCAAAAAATACTGTGTATATACAAAACATAACAGATCCGTTTTTTTTTTACTTTTGCGCACTCCATCTTTGTTCATTGACGCAGCATCCACGTAAAATCAGAAAACAGCAATTCTATATCCACCACAGTGAATTGAAAGGTGCAAAAAAATACAGTGTATTATACGAAAACATAACAGATACATTTATTTTGGACTTTTGCGCACCCAGCTTAGTTCATTGACCAGCATCCACGTAAATCTTTAAAACAGCAAATCTATATCACCACAGGTGAATTGAAAGGTTTGCAAAAAATACCTGTGTATTATATAAAACATAACATATACGTGTTTATTAACTGTTTGGCGCACCCAGCTTTTTTGTTCATGACCAGCATCCACTAAAATCTTAAAACAGCAATTCTATAGTCACCCCAGGTGAATTGAAAGGTGGCAAAAAACTACCGTGTATCTATACGAAAACATAACATATACGTGTTTATTGACTTTTGGCGCACACAGCACTCACTTTGTTCATTGACGCAGCAGCCACGTAAAATCTTAAAACCAGCAATTCTATAATCACCACATGTGAATTGAAGAGGTGCAAAAAAAACCGTTGTATTATACGAAAACATAACAGATAACGTGTTTTTTGACTTTTGCGCACCCACTATTTTCATTGACGCAGCAGCCCCTTAAATCATAAAACAAGTACAAATCTATAGTCACCACAGTAATTGAAAGGTGCAAAAAGATACCGTGTATAATACGAAAACATAACAGATATGTGTTTTTGCACTTTTGGTCCAGTTCCCCAGATTTGTTGATAGACACCTGCAGTTAATTTTGAATCCAGCAATTTTGTTTTTATTAGAGGGATTGAGAATAGCTGTGATTGCCGTCTTTTATAAGAGACCTTTCCAAAACTATTCCGTTATCTTCTCAAAATTTTTTATATTTCTGAACATGGAGCGAAATCAGGTGGTAAGTTGAGCAAAGAGGAGGTTAGCACATGCAGTTAGAGGGTACGAGAGAAGGTGCTCCTACCAGTGCTGTGCGACAAACATGCATGCCAGCGGAATCGTCAGTGCAGGAACCCCTCGTCAGGCCTGTCACGCTGGGACTCAGGCCCTGTGAATCTAAGTAACGAACCTCGTCAGCCAATCCTGCTCCTTCAGTGGTTAATGCAACCTGCATCTAGCAGTCCTTACCTCCTCGTCCTCACCAGTCACGGCCACAAATTTCGTCATCAGCATCATCAACATCCGTCCAACATGAAAGCAGCCCAAATGTCAACATCGAGTAACCCACCACTGTGGATAATCCATTGTCCTGAAGACCGCTTATGATGACAAAAATGCGGTTGGGGTCAGAAGGCATGTTAAAAGATCAAGGGATGATTTAGTCTGCTCTGACGCCAGGAGGAACTGTGATGGCTGGGCTATAGCAGGGCGGGTGATGATGAAGAAGCCGGTCAAGTTCGGCAAAAATCCCGGCGGTCTGTCAACTCCATTGCAGTGCCCCTTGCTTGTAGCCCGCAGCTTCTGGGATGCAGAAAGTCAGGACGACCAATTCGACCTGTGTTGATGATGATGGAAATGATCGACGACCAATTGCGAGTCCATCCTGGTTCTTTTCCCGCAGAAATTTTGCTTGCGTGCGCTTCATCAGTGGACGAGATGGAAGACGATGGGGTAGTGGTCAATACTGGTCCAAGCCTACAAAAAGGGAGAGGGCGTCGCATGAAGTCCAGCTCGATATGAATTCCGCCATCTACGTCAGCGCAAACCCCGCTCCTCGCTTATCGCCCGTCAAAAAGGTCAGGACCTCTCAAGCCTGGGCCTTCTTTGACGCAAGCCTCTGATTCACCCAGCGAATGTCAATGCCGCCTTTGGCCTAAACGCATAAGTAGAAGCAAGAACCCTTAAGTGGTTAACCACCACCAACTGTCTAGTTCACATGCAGCGAAATGCATGAGTTGAAATGGAGGGAACACTTTGGGCACAAAAATGCCAGACACCGGAACGCCCGGGCCTCCCAACCACATTCACAAAACACTCTGTCTACCTCCTCCTCCTTCTCCCTTCTCCGCCACCAACCAAGCGTTCCCTCAGCGCCCATACGCCTCTCAGCGTCATGATCCCGGGATCAGCCTCCGCTTCAGCTCCACCGTCGCCCGAGTACCACCAGCACCACCAGAACCCATCCTACCCCTTCCCATCCGCCAGTTTAGACACATCTCGTACACGCCATCTAGCAGCCAGACTTCTGTCTTCCAGGTTTGGGAGCAAAGAAACACTTTAAACCCAAACATCCCAAAGCCAAAAGCCTGTATGTCGGCATTGCAGCTTTTGGCCTTGAAATGTTGCCGTTCCGTCTGGTGGAACACAGATGGGTTTCTGCCCACTCATGCCCCACGCCTGTTCCCCCAATACCAGATGCCGAGCAGGCATTTATTTGCCAGAAAGCCGTCCCTCGCCCTGCCAGCCACGTGTCATCTTAAAATTTCAAGCGCGTTGTCTGCATCTGTGTCCGGAAAATCCATCTCAACACCGACACATGGACTAGTAAGTCACGGCCAAGTGCCGATATATTCTCAGGTGACATCTCACTGGTGAGCTGGTGTGGATGTCTCTGGGGGTGACGGTGGCTCTCAGGCTCGCGAACGCTCCTTCAAAACCGCAGGATGGTGCAGGGCTTCTTTCCCAAAAGTCCACTGTGGCATCACGTAGCCCAGAGACACCAGCCGTTTTGAAATTAATACTCCCTGGAGACCGTCCACACACAGGTCAGGAGCTGTGGACGCTTCACCGCAACGAAATTCGAGCGCTGGCTGGGTGATAAGATCCTTGTGCCGAGGCAAGGTGGTGTACCGATAACGGCGAAATCGCTGGCCTCCCTTTAAGAATCGGTAGGCTGGAGCACATCCCTTGCCCTGCACATATCATGAACCTTGTCCGTCCAGAAAATTCTAAAGATCTACCCGGGTCTGGACTGCCTGCTGAGAAGGCTCGAGGTCCTGAGTTCGCACTTCCGTCTTTCGCACCCTCTTCGTCCCGATGGCCGCGTTGCAGCCGGCCTCCCTGTCAACCATCTCACACATTGTTGACAATGGCAAACACGCGGAATTCCACCTCCACAAGCTCCTGCGATTTTGTGGCAGCAGCGCAATGCCATTACGCAGTAAACGAAGTACACATGGCCTGACGAAGCAAGCGTTGCGGACAATCGGTGGTGTTGACCACCGAGAGTAGGAGGCAGGTGAAAGAGCTTCTGCACTCATCCTTGCCAGTTTTGAAGAATCCACCAAAATGATCATGCGCACGATCCCTTTCAGCATGAGGCATTTGTGGTGATCTTAGTTTTTCTGAACGATCGTTGGGACACTCTGAAACATCAGGTCCCGCCCAGCGACGGAGGAGGAGACGACACAGATGCAGACTCGAAGCCTTTTCTCATCCGTCAAATATCCACAAAGCCCGACAGTTTTCTCAATTTTATCGTGTCTCATCTGAGGCAGTGTGGTTCAGAGTCCAGAGCTAGAGCAAGGCGGCACCTCAGCTCTCGGGGTGCATCATCTGAGGCAGTCAGGGCTGGTGTTGAAGCTGTGTGACCGGAGGAAGCGAGGAGGATGTGAGGAAGGAGGTAATCCCTAGACACCTACGTCCCTGCCAATGGAAAAGATGTTGGCGTGAAATTTGAGCAGATGAGGAAGTGTAAGTTTGCTAGTGCCCTCAACCCCGAGTCTTGGTAACTCAAGCTGCCATCCTCTCACATGAGTG
Source organism: Phyllomedusa bahiana (assembly GCA_025379985.1). Classification (NCBI taxonomy): domain Eukaryota; kingdom Metazoa; phylum Chordata; class Amphibia; order Anura; family Hylidae; genus Phyllomedusa; species Phyllomedusa bahiana. The sequence continues at coordinate 54,481 of JAODAL010008344.1, read as the reverse complement.
CTTGGATGCTCCATTTCAATCCAACATTATCCTCGCTTAAAGGCCCATCAAAATGAACACAGATACAGGGTGGCCACCCTCCTGGATCCCCCGGTACAAAAACAAAACGCAGAACTTTCCTTCCACCCACCAAAGAGAGGAGCGTAAAATGCAGGAAATGGAGACTCTTGCTGATTGATCAACTGAGACATCTGTTCGTCGCTTTCACGTTTCTCAACATGTCACGGTGGAACAACATCACGACGTGAACCCGTCATATAGTGCCAAGCTAGCCGTATCGCAGCAGCAGCAGCAGGCAAGGTGAAGAAGCCTAATGGTTGACCTCTGGCAATCTTTATTTACCAACCCTCACAATGCATGCAATGCAGGCACACATCCAACACACAGAGACACAAGCTTTAAGATCATGGGCACGTCTTTCTGCGTCTCTAACACCGATGTTTTTGGATGTGTTCCGGACCCAATAACTTCTGGGATCAACATGGACGAATGGCCCGAGCTCGCTCGCCAACGCCCCCCCCATAGATGTGTTGTCCTGCCCAGCCAGCAGCGTCCATATCTGAGCGACCCTTCAGCAACAGCTGAGGAGTCATAACAGACAAACACATCCGCCTTTCCGCAGATATGTGGATCGTTTGACTTTCATCAAGATTGAATCACATGGATCTCTGATGAATGTTGTGGCACCCAATTGCCGAGGTCACCGATAAGTTGCTGGTCTAACTTCACATTCCTCACCAAACAGAAATGGTCCTCTTGAAAAACGTAATTTTAAATGATCATTTGCTTACTGCAATTTTTATCTCAATTCCCAACATTCTTTTTGCTGGTTTTGCGTGAGGAGAAGAAAAGAACACACCAAGGTTTCATGGACAAAACCATATTCCAATATACCACTCATCTTTAGGAATTTTTCACATTGTCAATGTTTTGGGGTCATGTTGCCTCACCAATTTTTAACGAGTGGCAGAGAAGGTCATATTTAAGATTTTTGGCTCATGTTGCTGTGAGATACAGCATAATCATGGTCCTTCTGGAACAGAAATGTGGCTTCTAAGTGCATTTCACCATCACAATTTTAACAGTGGCTGATAAGTCATAATTCATAATTTTTTCGGGTCATGTTGCTGTGAGATAACAGCAATATCCATTGGCCTTTGAACAGAAATGTGTCTTCTAAGTGGTCATTTTTCTCCTTCACAATTTTTACAGTGGCTGAGAATCATTTTACAATTTTTTGGGTCATGCTGCTTGAAATGCAGCAATACTACAGGTCCTATTCGTAAAAAATGTTGATTCTAAATAGACATTTGTCTTACACAATTGTCCTAGAGTGCGGCACATGGGTTCATGGTTTTGAATTTTTTGGGGGCATTTTGCTGTGACATGCAGCTATACTACAGGTCCTATTCTAAAAAATGTTGTGTCTAACCAGACATTTGTTCTTTCAAACAATGGTCAAGAGTGTGCTCAAGGGGATGGTGCTGTCAGAAATAGGAATAGTTATGAGGACACTGTTAATGGACACATATTGCAAATGACTGTTTTTTACACGATCTTTAACATTAGCTATCAATCCCTTTATTGAGACAACCCATTAAATACAAGTTAAAAAAAGAGAAAACAAAGACATGGTGGGATTCCATCCGATTTAAAAAATTGTTCTATGAATTAAAGTACTAAAAAACTTGCATGTACAAAATAAGCTTGCGTTAAAAAAAATTCCTCTGAATGTACAAGGGAGGTACAGGAAACTTGACCAGATGAAGGTTATTCAAAGGACATGGAGATGGAGCACCGAACAGAGAACAAAGTACAGAGACCACTTCCTCCAGCACTTGAGTAAAATTAGAGAAAAAGAATGCCAAGATAAAGGGCACTCCTGGTGTAACAGGAGCGTTAACAACCAGTATTTCCTCCAAGTAAGCTCAATTGGTCCACACTCATACGGAGGGCAAGCGCACCCAGGGTATTGACCTGTGTCCTGAGAAGGTGGAGATCCTCACCATCCGCTTCCAGCACTCTGCATCAGCACGACAGTTTCGTTGCTGCGTCATCAGGGCATTTTAACCCTGCGTGTTAATAGATGACGACGCCAGACTGGGTTTCTCACACGCACCCACTAGTAAACTCCGGCCCTGGGTCATGCTGTGGCCCAGGAACAGTTATAGTCAATGTCCAGTGAAACACAAATGTGTGGTTGAAAGTACTCCTTTTTTTCGCACTTTTTTAAATGTGGGGGTCATGCAGGTTTGGGGCTCTTGCTGTGGCCCAGAACAGTATAGTCAATGTCCATTCAACTAAAATGGTGTTGAAAGACTCATTTTTCCGGCACTCCTTTAAACTGGGGTTATGCAATTGTTTGGGTCTCATCTGAGCCCAGGACAGGTATAGTCAATGTCCAGTTCAACTAAATATGAGGTTGAAAGACTCCTTTTTTCTTCCGGCACTTTATAAATGTGGGGTCATGCAGGTTTGTGGGGCTCAAGCTTGGCCCCAGGACAGTATAGCAATGTCCCAGTTCAACTAAAATAGGTGGTTGAAAGACTCCTTTGCCGGGCACTTTTAAATGTGGGGGTCAGCAGGTTTGGGCTCATGCTGCTTTCCAGGACAAGGGATATTCCAATGTACAGTTCAAGTAAAAATGATGGTTCATTTTCATACTGGCCTTCAGCAACTTTTTAAATTTTGTGGTGATGCATGTTTAAGGGTCATGCTGGGTAACAAGAACAGGAAATTGAATGGTGTGTGACGTTTTTTCTGTGGCTTTTATAGCCTAAGTGTTGTGCCTAAGAATGTAGCAGGGTATCCATTTGACAGTTTGTGGCTGTTAATTCCAGCTCTCCAGCCCTGTTTGTGTGTAAAGAATGAAGGTGTTTGTTGCTTTCCCCTCCCATAGACTTTAACGGGTCATTCCGGAGATGATCGACATTGACTACTGAAACCTTATCGATGGTGGCCGACTATCGACTATCGATCGATTTCGATAGCCAACGTAATCGCTAAACACTATTAAGCAGTCATCAGTGTGTGATGTAGCCAAACGATGCCTACCTCTTTGCATTTCTGTGACTCTTCCAGTCTCTCTGTATCTCTTTTGCAACCTGCTGTTGACTCTCTGTGACACTCTAAGCTCAGTGATCTGTCCGAGATCCAGGGGAGTTGCTAGGGTCCCAAAAAGTCGGTGGCTCTGGGGCTCTTAAGTATTCCTGAGTAGGGGCTGGGTTCAACATACCCGGAATTTTTATGCGTCTCATTTGTGAACTGCGAATGTATTTTACAGAGAAAAACATTTGTATGTAGGCTCAGGAGAAATCATAATATTACACGCAGTTATATTTAGTGACTTACGGGAGACCCTCTGAAAGTTGTTCTTTTTTTTTCCTTTTTCTTCTCCATTTGCCCCGAGCCTGATGATTTTCCCGTCCACAACTTTTTCACGAAAAATTTCAAAACAAACATCTTAGCCCCTCGTTTTATAACCAAATTTCTCTACTTTTCCTATTCAACAAAATCCCCATCTATAGTCCCCCAATGGAAATAATTCCCCCCCCCCCTTGTAGGTAAATATTTCCCCCCCTATAAAAGGGTAGTACCCCACTGTAGCCTTGTAGCCCCCCCTTTAAAGCCAAGTATTCCCCCCTTTACCGGGTTTGGCTGCACCCTGTACCCAGGTTACGCCCTGGTACTGGGTTTACTACCCCCTTTAGGCATAATATGCCCCCTGTAGCCTTATATCTCCTATTATTTAGGTTTTTTCCCCGTACCATTTTTATCCCCCCCTAGCCGGGAAATATCCCATTAGCGGGTAATTGCCCCCCTTAGCGGTTAATTGCCCCCTTTAGCAGGTAAAATCCCCCCTTATCCAGTAATATGCCCCAAAGCCACAAATATGCCCCCATAGCCACTAATATGCCCCCCCCTGACCCATGTTTGCCCCCTGTACCCCAGTGAATCCCCCCGCACCAGTGATACCCCTCTGTATCATGATATTCCCCCTGTAGCCAGTAATATGCCCCCCGAGCCAGTGATATGCCCCTGTAGCCAGAAATTGCCCCTCTTTACCCAGTGATATGCCCCCCTTCCCTAAAAAAATAAAATAAAAAAACCTACTTACCCCAACGGTCCCGCATCCCCGGTCCGCAGCTTGGGAAAGTATAAGCAGCGTGATTCATCCCTACTACGCCGTCCGCAAGGTCCGGACCCCCTTGGGCCCGGGAGAGTAAGGGTATGTACAGCTTACCAAGCGCCTACATACAGGGGGGGAAGACAGACTTAAAACGGGGCCCTGCAGTCAAGATCGGGGTGCGCCCCCCATAAGGAGCGCTCCCCCGGCCATGGCAGCAGCCGGAGCCCCCGAATTCAGGCCCGGGAGATTTATTTGGGGGCCCTGCCCCGAAAGAATTGCCTAGCACACCCTTCGGTATCCAGTTCGAAGCTTCAAAATGGGGAGTTTACTGTTGATCACTTGGGGTTTTTGGCCATGATTTAAAAATGCGAAAAGCATGATACAAGGCTGTTTAAATCCCACTTAAATTGATCCCCCAAATTTATTTTAATTTAGGGGGTCAAACCCTGTTTGGGAATGCCCTTCCTTCTTGTTAGGGATCAGAAAGTTGTGCAAAAAGTACTGAAACATTGATCAGTTGGACATATACATTCTAAAGTTAAGAGATGGTCTGATTTATTTCATTTAATATATTTTCTAGAAATACTATGTTCATCCTGAAATTTCAACCAAAGGACAATATCCCTAAGTTTTTATGAGTAGTATAAACAGATAAATAAAAAATAAACAATATAAATTAAACAGACAACACTAAAAAAATAAATTGATAATACTATATAAAAAATTGTAATATAAGAATTACATAGTACTGCTTACCACAAAAAAGACAAAAAGAATTATTTGAATAACTGAGGGAGAAAAAGTATTGGAATTTTTAAACCAGCATGTGCTTATTGAAAATGAAAAAAATGGCTAGTTATGAATGGGGGGAAATGGCCCTGTTTCAAATTGATTAAACCTCTCTTTCTTATGTACAGTGCTATGTAATAAGTGGTGCTGTTAATAATAATAATAATAATAATAATAATAATAATAATAATAATAATAATAATAATAATAAAGGATTTAAGAGGATTACAGAGATGCAAAAAAAATCTATTTATTAAGGCCGTTTTCACATGTGTCTTTGCTGTAGGGCAAAGAAAAAAAAAAAAAACAAACAAACACAGTACAGTACTATGTAAGTTGGACATTGTGGAAAAAAGGACACAGCATGCCCTTTGCTAAAAATTTACTTAATTAGATGAGATTTTACCCTAGAAGTATTGTTTGAGTGCTTCAAGGGGGAAACAGTATAATAGAAAATTAGTCATAAAATTAAAACCTCAGGTGATATGAATAACACTAATTATCTCATTACACTGCACCTATCAAGGAGTGAGATGTTTTAGGCAGTAAGTGAACAGTCAGCTCAGTTTTGAAGCTTACATGCTGGTAACAGAAAAGATTTTTAGTGTAAGGATCTAAACAACTTTGGGAAATTGTTATTCTCTAGATAGGAGCATCCCCAAATGGTGTTTCTGGAATGCAGTAGTTAGTAACCACTAAAAGTGGTCAAAAGAGGGACAACTAGTGAACTAGTAATGGATGCTGAATGCTCGTTGATGTCCATCAGGAACACAAGCATATAAGCATACCTGCATATATACACACAGGTATACTCAGTATATACCCACATACCCACATACAGTACATGCACACATATACATAATCACTTTACACATACTGAAGTTTTGTGTAGCCAAGGACAGCTGACAGTTACAGGTAGACCATGATCAGTAACCATTAGGAGAAGTTGCCTGGAGGCTGAAGCTGAGCTTTTGCAGTAGAACCCATGAGACTTTTCCTACACTACTAAGCCATAACTGCCAACCCTCCCAGATCACAAAGGAGGGAAGACCTCCTGCACTCCTGGGACAGGTGGTGAACCTCTCACAGCCAGCTGCCTGATGCCACTGAGTGCTGGGGCGAGAGGGGCAGCAGGATAATTTCTAACATTTAGTTTTAATTCTACATCCCCCCTCCCCCCACAGGTTTCTCATGACTGGAGGGGACGTGTTCATGCTTTCATCTTTGGTGGTAGTGACTGCAACGATGTGCAGCGGTGAACAGAACAGTAGCGGGCACATCAAACCCGAGCGTACACCACCATCACTCCATTCTTCTGACAGTATCCAAGGCTGGATGCTGTCCGATCAGTGTCTCCAGTACATTACTGTAAAGATAAGGTGGAGCCGCGAAGCTCCGCCCATCTCCACAACAGTTTAGAGTTTAGAGTGAGAGGAGGATTAAAGGGGAGAGGAGGGTTAGAGTGGGGAAAGGAGGTTAGAGTGGGGGAGGGGAGATTAGAGTAAGAAGGGGGGTTAAAATAGGGTAGGAGGGATTTGGAGTGTGAGGGGGTTAGATTGGGGGAGGTGAGTTTAGAGCGACAGAGGGGGTTTAAGTGGGGAAGCATGGTTTAGTGTAAGAGAGGAGGGGTTAAAGTGGGGTAAGGAGGGTTTAGAATTAGAGAGGGGAGTGAAGGTTAGATGAGGGAGTGGGTTTAGAGGGAGAGAGGGGGTTAAATTGGATAGGGATTTTAGAGTGAGAGAGGGGAATTCAAGTGGGGTAGAGAGGGTTAAAGTGAGAGAGGGGGGTTAAAGTGGGGTAGAAGAGTTTAGAGTGAGAGAGGGGGTTAAAATGGGTGTGGGGTTATAGTTGGGTAATGGGTTAGAGTTAAAGAAAGGGGTTAAGGTGGAGTAGATGGGGTTTAGCGTGAGAGAGGGGATTTAGAGTGGGAGAGCGGCGGTTTAGAATGAGTGAGAAGGGTTAGAGTGGGGGAGGGAATTGAAAGTAAGAAAGGAGGTTTAAAGTCAGGGTGGAGGGTTTAGAGTGAGAGAGTGGGTTAGAATGGAGGAGGTGTGGATTAGAGAGAGAGAGATCAGGGTTGGTGTGGGCGGGGGGTGATTTAGAGTAATAGAGGGGGGTTGATGTGGGCGAGAGGAAGTTTAGAGTGATAGTAGGGGTTAAAGTGGGTTAGAGGTGGTTCAGAGTTAGAGGGATTAAAGCGGGTTAGATGCACCGCGGGAAGTTAGTGGGGTAAGAGGGGTTTAGAGTGATTGAGGGTTTGTGCTATGGGGGAAGGGTGTTTTAGAGGGGGGGAGAGGGGAGGGGGACTTTAAAAGTGAGAGTAAAAGGGAGGGGGGTTAAAAAGTTTTTTAAAAGTAGGGTTTTTATAGTGGAGGGTAGGGGGTGAAGTAAAGGGCAAGAAAGTTTTCCTATCTCAGAAAACGGGTAAACCTAAAACCCCAAAAGGGGCATCAAAATTCCCCATAAAAGGGAAAAAATGAATGCCACCAGTGAAGGTTGAGGAATCACGCGGGTTTTAAATTGCAGTGGGATGGGAATATTCAGTGTCCGGGAAAAGGGATAGGTATGCCCCAATTCCCCAACAAGCTTTCCGGGATGTTGGATGGGGTTTATCCAGCCTATATGTTTAATTTGTAAAAAGTGTCGATTTTTTTTGGGGTTTCCCCTTTTTGGACTTTTGGGATTAAAGGGGGAAATTCCCAAGTAAAATTTTTTGATCTATTTTTTTAAATTTAAAAGGGTTTAAAGGGGCCCGGGCGGGTCCAGGAGTGTTTTATTTAAAATTAAAATTTTTTTTTGGGATTTTGGTGGAACCATTTCCCCCCCCCCCACTAATTGGTAGATGCCCTCCTTAAATTCCTCGGGTTTGGGGGTTGTTAGCGGGAATTGGTTTTTTACCTCAAGGCGGGAATTAACATTTTTTTTCCCCAAATATCCCGAAAAACAATTTTGCACAGGAAAACTGGGAAAACCCCCGGTTCCATCAAAAAACAGCCCCATCAAATTTGTGATGGCCATTTTCTGGGGGACTGGGGGAGCTTGGGGGGAGCCGGAGAGATAACCTTCTGTGAAAAACGATTAAGGACTACAGGCTTCAGAAGGGAGATGTGGAGGGAGTTTGGGACGTACATTGAAGGCAGAAGACGAAGCTTATAAGCCAAAGGGTTGATCTTATCACCTTGAAAGGCCCCAGAACTGAGGACCCAGCTTGTAACTGGAAATATTTAGCCCAAATGAACTTCCCCTGACAAACACCCCCTTTTTCCAAATAAAGGTCGGGGGTGGTTTTCTCTTTTTACCCAAAATTGGGATTTCAACTTCCCAAAGGGCCCCCCCCCTGTTGAAAGGGCCCAGCATTTTTTCTCACCAGTTTGGAGGCAAAAATCTTGAATTTTGGCGGGGAAATCAAAAAAGGGGGGGGCAGTGGTAGCAGAGGACGAGGGTTTTGTTCATATAGACATAAAATGGGGAGGCTACGGCCGAATCCGAGACCAGGTGGTTGTGGCAGAATTCTGTCCACGACAATAGACTGGACCAGTCGTCCGGGGACATGCCAAAAAAAAAGGCCCCAGATAATTTATTAAGATTTGGGTTGCCCCCTTTTGCCCTTGACCATTTCTTGGGGGTGGTATGCAAAGGGAAAAAAACCATTTTTTAACCTGCAAACTAAGAGCTGGGGAACGCCAGAACTTAACATAAATTTTTCCCTTCCCCCCCCCCCCCCCCCCCCCCCCCCCCCCCCCTCCCCCCCCCCCCCCCCCCCCCCCCCCCCCCCCCCCCCCCCCCCCCCCCCCCCTCCTTTACCCGATCCAAGACAATAAGCTGGGGAAGTCCGTTCAAACAAAAGATACAGTGGGGAAAAAAAGTAATTAAGTCAGCCCCCCAAATTGGGGGAAGTTCCCCATTTAAAAAGGGAGACGGGCCCTTTTAAATTTAAAAAAGGTAGCCTAAAACAAATAAAGGGGCCCAAAGACGAAAAAAAACAAACCCCAAAAACCCACACTGAGTTTTGGAAAACCCCAATTTTTTTGCAAATTTAATGGGGGAAAAATAAGTTTTTTGGTAAAATAAAAATATTTTATTTAAAATACTTTTTTTATATATCCTTTTTTGGGCCCTTTTACAGGGTCAAACGTTTTCTGTAAGCCCTTCACAAGGTTGACACACAATGTTGGGTATTTTGGCCCATTCCCCCCCAAAGCAGTGTTTTTTTTGGGACTGTCGCTGGGCAAAAAGGACTTTCAACCCTCTCCAAAGGGGTGTCACAATCCCTAGTAAATTTACCCCCCTCAAGGGCCCGGGGGAAAAGGGCCCTTTTAAACACAAAAGGGGCGCAGCAGATTTGAAAAGGAGACTACAGACAGGACCCAAGACAAGTGCGGTAAGCAGGAAAACCTGCAAGGAGGGGGAAAAAAAACTGGAAACAAGTTCCAAGGCAAAGGGACTGAAAAGAGGAGCTCAAAAACAATACAAAGCAATGAGAAAAACAGGTTTGAAATTTTTTAAAAGGAAACAGGAAGAAGAGATCTCACAGACAAACCCACCACTTAAACGGGGGGAAAAAACTGAAGGGCAAAACAGTTTGAACTAAACGGCATTCAAAAAATTTCCCCGACAAAAGGTTTTTATGGGGTTGAGATCTGGAGACGGGCTAGGCCACTCCGGCCCGAAATGTTCTTACGAAGCCACTCCTTCATTCCCCGGGCATGTGCTTGGGATTTTGTCATTTTGAAAGCCCCTACCCCTTTTTCTTTTTCAACCCTTTTTGTAAGGAAGGGGGTTTTGCAATGCCGATTTCAACCGGGAAAACGCTTCTTCTGCAGCCGGTGGCTACAGTTTGGGGTTTCCTTTCTTCCTGGTGAGCACCCCGATCGATGCCACCACAGCAGAGAAATGTGGGATGAATTGGCGGTAATAATTGGCAAAACACAAGAAGCGCTGTATGAAACCCCCCCGGACCAATTGGTGGAGACCCCTACAAGATGGCTGACAACTTAGCAGGATCCATTTGCAGTCCTTTAGCTGAGATGATGTACTCAAGGAAGGGTTTGGGTAGTTTTTATGGAAGATGGCCTTCTTCTGCTTAGCGTAGAAACAATTACTTCCTAGACGTCTTGCTACCTGGTGCACATGAGTACAATGTGATTTTGGGTCAGGAGAAAAGCCAGGATTGAAATCCAGGTTCACGATACACAAGAAATAGAAGGCTCAAATTGTAATTTACAAACTCTTGGAAGACCGTTGGGGCATTGCAAAGAGGGGGGGGGGGGGGCATTCCATTTTTTTTGAAATTTTTTTTAAAGCCGTCTTCTCTCGTCACCTTCAAGGATCCAAAAAAAGATTATAAAAACCCTGTAACTACAGTTTAGAGAAAATTCGGGGTCCAGGGAAATGTGTCAAAGATAGGTGTTTAGGGGAACAGATATTGGTTCTTCACAGTTATTTTGTTAAGACCTTGAAAGTCTATGCAAGATCATAATGAACCATCTTTCTTCTCCACAAAGAAGAACCCAGAACCAGTAGGAGAAGAATATTGGCAGATAAACCCTTTCTGGGGGTTTTCCTTGTATAAAACCACATGGCTTCCCTGCACAGACAATGTAGACCCGCCCCCAAGGGGGGACAAGTACCTGGCAGCAGGTCTATAAGGCAATCATACGGCTGATGAGGTATAATAGTCTGAGACTTCTTCTCGAGAAAAAACGGGAATTCTAATAAGTAGGGGCGACCCGGCAGACACTTTGAAGTCATCTATGGAGAAGATGGGTGCCTGGCAGGGTGCCTTAAAATAGAAATTGGCAGTTTTTTTCCCCAACCATGGTGAATCCCCCTCTCCAATTGACATTGGTGCGCAGCCCAGGGGTAGCCCCCGTAAAAATCGCTGAGGAAGAACGGAATAACACATAAAAGACTATCTTCTCCTTGTGTAATGCCCCCCCCTGGGGGCCTTTTCGAAAAACTGATGAAGACCGCAACGGAAGGGGGTTTTTTAAAATTTGCCAGGGGGGCCCACGGGGAACTTTTCCCAGGAGTTACAAAATTAATTGGGGGAAGGGCAAAGTGGGAAAAAAATACATCGGCATGGTTTTAACAAAGGAGGGATTTTTCCCCCTGGGTGTTACTAAAGGTGTTTTTGTTTCCCGGGTGTGCAGTGTTGCAGGCAATCGCGGTGGCTTGGGGCTTACCAAAAGAAGCACAATTCTCTCCCCCTCAGCTGGACAATTTTTGCTGAGTCAGGTGGGCTCTGTCCACTTCCACGAGCTCCTCTGCAGGATGCAGCAGAGGAGGCAGTGGAGGCCTTTGAAACACCGGAGCAAGACAGGGAAGCCCCTCTTGTCTCTCGATGAAGCAAATGTCTATACGAACGGCCAAGTGGATTAGGTCACTCAAAAGACGAAGGCCCGACCAAACGCACATCTTTTAATTTTTATTGGGGGGCCCCTTTTTTAACGGTTCTATGGGCTGCGCAATCCAAAGGGCAATTTTAGGGCCCGAGTGCGGAAAATTTTAGGCAAAACCCTTGGGTCCCCTTGATGCAGGTTCAGAAGTGCGGTTTTGGAAGAAGACGGAAATGCAGGAACCTCCAAGACACCACAGAACTCAGCAGGAATGCATGGAGGTTAACCATGACTGGATTGTCTCTATCCTAGAGAGAAGTGGCCCATGCCAAGGTTTTCCCGAAGAGAAGGCTGACTACAAAAGCCACCATGGTCCATCCAGTAGGGAACTGGTTTGCCACAGGAGCCACAGATGCTGAGTCACAGATGGTGGTTGCTGCTGCTGAGCTGCAAGGAGCCGCTGTATCAAGGCTGTCAGCTGTTGCACCTGTTGGTTCTGCTGGGTGATCTGTTGCGATTGCTGGGCGACCAACCTGGAGACATCTCAGATGTCCAGCACTTTGCTGCTATCCATGGCTGGATCTTGCTGTGAGGACCGCAGGTGGTGGATCCACTGAGCCACCACAAGCGATAGTGTAAGCCCAAGGCAGGATGGGCTTTCTGCGGCAAACAACCTAGAGGCTGCTACCCCTGGTGTGACTTGCCTATAGTGGCAGCTGAGGTGCAACGCAGTACAAAATCGTAGAAAAGGCTCATAGTCAGAACAGGCAGGAAGGCCAGAGCAAGTGGCAAGAATTGTAGTCAGGGGGGCAAGGAAGTCTGGTACATGGTTGAGACAAGAACACACAGGTAATGCTTTTTCAATAAGTAGAAGGCACTAAAGAGCCAGCGGAGAGGTCAGAGGAATGCTGGATAATACAGGATCAGTTTCTGTCAATTATTCAATTACTTGTACGCTGGTCCTTTAAATTTCACAGAGCCGGCATGCACATGCCTTAGGGAGCGGGGACACGTACGCCGGCTGGCAGAGACAGCACAGGGACTGAGGAGAGATAGAAGCCAGGAAAGGGACTAGGGCTGTGAGTGCACCCACAACCCAGTATGCAAGTCTCGGCACAACACGCTGGCACAGCAGCAGCAAGGGTGTCGGGTATATGGGTGCACTCGCAACCTGATGTGTGGTTTTCAGGAGTACCCATAACACCAGGCATGAAATGCCTTCATGGTAAAAACCCTAACATTGGTATGTTGTTAGCGTAGCTTTTCTGTGATATTGGACAAGACATGCTAACCTTAGCTCCTTACAACAACAGTGACCTTTGGGCACCTTCAACCCTGTCACTGTTTACCTTGATGTCCTTTCTTGGACCACTTTTGGTGGGTGCTAAAGTAACACCGCACAAGATCTAACATCTATGAGATGCTCCTACCTTTTTTATAGTCCAGTTGCTTAGATTTTTGGCTTTGAACATTTTTACTGCTTCAAACACATCAGCATTAAAAAAAAAAAAAAAAAAAAAGACTTTTCTCTTGCAGCCTAACACATCCCACACATTGCTAGGTAAACAGAAAGGAAATATTGTTCATCAAACCAAGCCACCTTCTTCCATCAATACTCAACTCTGATGCTCTTGTGTTTATTGCAGGTGCTGTCAGCCATGGATGAAGATCATCATAGGCGCTCAGACTGGTCTGCTGCTACGCAGCCCCATGTGCAGCGAACAACTGTTCAGACACTTACCATAGCCAGAATTCATTTTTTCAGTAATTTGTGGTACAATAGCTCTGTTATGAGTATTGAACCTGTTGAAATAGCCTGTACTCGCCATATGCATCTGAAAGCCTAGGGTGACCATTACTTTGTCACCAGTAAACACTGGATGTCCACCTTTAAAAGCTACTTACCAAAGCATACCAGGAATATCACAGAAGATCTGCTGTTTTAGAAATGCTCTTCAAGGGGATGTATCGCTTCATCAGTTCGGCTGTTTTGTTGTAGCTTCATTTTCTCAGTTCCTCAAATCAGGGGCATTTCTTCCCCTCCCAGCTGGGTGTTTCTTAACTGAAGTGGGATGTGTCATTCCTCTCCCTATGCAGTCTTATTTTGTAAAAGCTGTTTGTTTACATACCAAAGCCCTGCATTTAGTCTAGATAGCCTTCTATGAACTCAGAGCACTGATCTCTTCTCCTCTCACAGCTGGATGTTTGTTACAGTTGTACCCAGTCTTCTATTAACTCATCCAGAGCAGCACAGATCTGTCTCCTTTCTATGTTTACACGCAGCAGCATTAAGGCACCAGGCACAATTCTGCTGTTTTCTGATTGTAGAAGCAGCTGCAGTGTTACTGTGCAGCTGCTGGCCGTGCAGAGTGAAATGTTGTCGGCCCCTTATTCTGAGTGAGAGAGGCAGGAATGCACGCTCCTGTGAATACGGGGGCGAGACAGAGTGTAAATTAGTAGAGCTGTCAGCCAATTAAATGAAGGGAGGAGGAATCCGACTGGCACTGGGGAACAGTGTTTACAGAAAACAAAGATAAGGCAGACTGTGAAAACAAGACAATTACATCCAATTTCAAATTACATCCAATTGCAAAGTTGCTTGTTTTCACTGTCCCCTTATTCTAAAGACAATTTAATGATACAACCCCTTTAACCCATTAAAGCTGAGATGACATAGCACATTCCCATGGATTTCTGCTGTGTACTTTACTTTTTATTGATGTGTGTTTTTGCATGGAATATACACACACACAAAAAACATGAGTAAATGCTATATCAGCAGGGGCGTTGCTAGGGTCCCAATACATCCGGGGCCCAGGCCCTTTGGTTATGTTCACACGGCTTATTGCGGCGAGTATGGTACACACCGCAAAAACGCTGTTGTGTTTTGGAATCACGCGCTGCTCCCCCTGTGCATACAATACGACATGTAATCCATAGGTCTCTAGGAGAGCTATGAATTACCGTAATTGCGGTGCGCATATCGGGCGTATTGAAGCGCAAATACGGGGAGAAATGCGCCCCGCAATTTACGCAGTGTGAACATATATACACACACACACACTCAGACAGACACACACTCAGACACTCAGACAGACACACACTCAGACACACACACACACTCAGACACACACACACACTCAGACAGACACACACTCAGACACACACACACTCAGACACACACACACTCCGACAGACACACAGATACACACACACACACACACAGACACACACACATACTCAGACACACAGATACACACACACACACACACACACACTCAGACACACACTCAGACAGACACACACTCAGACACACACACTCAGACACACACACACTCAGACAGACACACACTCAGACAGACACACACTCAGACACACACACACACTCAGACACACACTCAGACAGACACACAGATACACACACACGCACACACTCAAACACACACTCATACAGACACACACTCAGACACACACTCAGACACACACACACACTCAGACAGACACACACTCAGACACACACACACTCAGACACACACACTCAGACAGACACACAGATACACACACACACACTCAGACACACACTCAGACAGACACACACTCAGACACACACACACTCAGACACACACACACTCAGACACACACACACTCAGACACACACACACTCAGACACACACTCAGAGACACACACACTCAGACACACACACTCAGACACACAGACACACACACACTCAGACCCCACACTCAACAGACCCCCCCACAATCAGAAAAACCCACCAGACACACACACCCACTCAGACACACACACTCAGACACACAACTCTCCAGACACACACACACCAGACACACATTTCGACAAAACCTCAGAGACCACTCAGAGACACACACCCCAGACACACACACACAACAACACCCCAACACACACACAACACAACCCACACACACCAGACACCCACACACCAAACAAAACTCAAAACACACACACACACACCAGACCCACACACTCAACAAAACCCCAACTCAGACACACACCACTCAGAAAACACACACACTCAGCCCAAAAAATTTCAGAACAAAACACCCCAACACCAGTACATTTTTAAAATTCATGAAGATATTGCGTTTTCCCTCCTTTTACCTACCCGCCCCTTGTCCTGCAGGGGGGGCTCCTCACTCCCCTGGAACCTCCAGGATTTTGGGTACCTGTGGGCGCTAAAGGGCCAAAGAGGACAGACACTGCAGGTGCCGGAGATGCTGCGGGATCACAGCGGGGGGGCGGAGCCCTCACTCCCCGCACACTGTGCGTCCCCCGGATTTTCCCCTTACTTTTGGCAGGTAAAGCACCTGTCCCCCCTCCCCCTTCCTCACCCCCCGTCATCCCCCTGCAGCCCCCTGCCCTCCCCCCGCCCAAGAAACCCATCCTGACTGGAGTCCCGTCCAGAGCAGGGACCCCACACAGCTCAATAAAAAACCGTGGGTGCTGCGGCCCCGCAGCCGGGCGGTCTGAAATTTCGGGGCACAGGCACTTTGTTCGGGGGCTTGTCCCCAAAAAAACCTGCCTACAACCCCCTTATATCAGTAAGAACTACTGCACACATTCAGATTGAAAACAATGGAACATAGAATAAAAAGAAACCTTTCCCCCGTGTATTCTGACAAAAAATGCTTTAAGAAAATCCCAAAAAAAATTATGGGGTGTCAAAAAACCCCAAAATTCATAATTTGACTCAAAAATCTCTTTTAGACCCTAACGCTTGCCCCCCTTCCGCTTTGTTTCAAAAAAGGGACTGTTTACTTGCTGCCTTTTTTATCCCACCATTTAAAAGGTGTCATCAAAAGATGATTGTTATTGATGTTACCTGGTTTTAATATTGTGGCTGATTGGTGTAAAATTTGTACCATTGCCCCTGACCCCTGACAACCTGCCCCAAAATTTTTCAATCACAATTGCAATGGAAACAGTTAAAAGGGTTGTCTCACCATAGTATTTCACAGAGCCACAGCCAGCTTCAGACTCCCACTCAGCTCTCTTTTCCAATCGGGTTTCCTGTTAAAGTGCAGCGAGCAGCAGTTTTTTAAAATGAACGCACAAGGTTTAACATAGAAAAAAAAAGGGTTTTTAAACGCCACCAGTAAGAAATTTGTCAACAACTTCCCCAGATAAAGCTCACGGGCCATTGACTAAAACCATGGTCTGAGGGAGATTTTGTAAAAACAAAGCAAAAAAGAGAAAAGGTGGTTGGTAACCTAGAGAAACTTAGGTACAAAAGCAGTAAATAAAATCTCTTTGATCTCATAAAACAAAGCAAAATCAGAAAAAAAATTGTATGTTGTTTGCCAAATTTTAAAAAGTAATAAATTGGGGGGTTAAAAAAAAACCTTTTAGCTCCCCTTCAAAAGAAAAAGATTTTTATTTGGTTTCCCCACTGGGATTCCATTAAAAAATCCTCTTTGAAAACGGAAAGAAAACTACCCCCCTTGCCAAAAAAAAAAGTACTTCCTTTTCAGGGCAGAGCGTTTTTTCCTTTCATCCCGTCTTCAAAACAGACCCAAAAATTTTTGAATTGCTAAATTTTTTTTGTCATATTCCATGGGAAAACACAGGGAAAAACTACTATTAGGGTAAAATGGGATGACTAAATATCTCATGCAATAAGTGTCCAAAACATTTGTATGCATATTTCATTTGGTTTTTTAAAAACCTTTTCCAGGTTAGTAAAAAAACTTTTTTAAAAAAATTTTCCCCAATGACACGGTTTTTAAATGAAAGAATCCTCATGGATCCTCAATTTTATTCTGTTGCGTGAATGTCCCCTAACACGTACCCTAAACAGCTTACAGTTTATTGCCTACTTACAGAATTTCTTAGCTTTGCATGGGTCTTTATTTTAACAGTTGTGTTTGTATGTTATTAAAAACTTTGCTACTGGTCAATCTAGAGACAGGATCAGGTCTGCTGGGGAGTCCCTGTTGCAGTCCTGCCTCAGTCCGTTGGGGAGTTTCACTACTCACTGTTGGCTGTGATTTCAATTTGGGCAGCCCAGAACTGCTTTGGGCAGCAGCTATGGGCTGTTTTCATAGGGGGCCCCTTTTTTCCGTGCAGGGGTTTCCCTTTTTAAAAGACATGACTGGTTTTTGAAAAAAAGGGTTTCAATTTTTTAGAATGCTCAGAATAAGTATAGGTACAGTCCGATGAGAGCAGGCTCTAATTTTTTGGGAAAATTCAAGGAAAAGTAGGGCCTTAAATCCACCTAAAAATTTTTTATACAGTCTGAATTTCCCCCCAAAAAGTCAAATTTTTGGGCAATTGGGGCCATTTATTTGGGGTTACATAAAGATTCGCACTGGTCCTTGGGGGGTTTTTTTTTTTTTTTTTTAAAATATTTTTTGGTAAGGGGAAAAAAGGGTTTTTTAAAAATGTGTTTATCCTTTGTATTTCCCTTTTAATGGATTCGTTTTGTACATACCCACATAAAAAAAGTAAGGGACATAAACCCATGTAATACAGCTGTAAAAGCTGTTTTTTAAATCTTTGGGCACTAAAGTTTTAACAAAAAAAACCCCCAAAATGTTATTTTTGGTTAGAAATTTACCGTGTAAAAACCAAGATGGCACTTATTTTTGAAGTTACACCGTGGGCAGACATTCCCCGAAAAAGTGGTGGGGTGGTCTCAGAAAAAAAGATGTTTTCCAATGCCAGGTTTTATGTGATATTTCTTATCTATCATTTTTCAAAAATATAAAAAACTGCCATTTTGGGAATAAAGTCAGAAAGCATTTTTTTAAAATCATCAAGGAATGTTGTAAACTCTTTTTTCGGTGCCCCCCTTTGTTATTTTTAAGCTTTTTGGGGCCCCCCAAGGGGGGAAAAGCCTCCTTTTTAGGCTACTTCCTTTCAAAATTTGAAAACAATAAAACCTTCTAAAGCAAATTTGGTGCAAAAAGATGCATAATTTTTCTATTATGCACAATATTAAAACTTTGATTCCTAGAGTGCAAGCTACCAGATCAAGCTATGTGTAAACATTGAAGAAAATGCTGGGATATTTACTCTCTGAAGCCTGCAGACCTGTTAATACAGCTCTAGATTATAATACAAACTGTAACTCATGATCACTATAATATAGGTATGCCAATATATTTCAAAAGTTACTCATATAAATTGTATATGTACAGTGAGGTTCAAATGTATTAGCACCCTTTTTCCATGAGTAGACAGATGCCTCATTACTGGGGGCTATTTTATTTTATTTTTTTAAATAAGCCTTTGTTCTTGCTGTTGATATACTGTAAGATTATAATTGTGTTTGTGCTTACCACTGCTGACTAAGACTGCTGACTACTGCTTGTCCCTGACTTCCTACCATTGAATTAACTTCTGTAGTTTCTATGAATGCTCTTTGTTAAAGGTGACTTCAAATGTTTAGCAGTAAGGACATTAGATCAGAATGTCCAAACTTTTCATTAGTAAAAAAAAAATTGTATTGTTTTCAAAACTAGTGTGACAACAGTCAAAATACAGTTCTACATCTATTCGCCTTCAAAGTCTATTACAGCTAAGCTGAGACAGTGTCAATTACTGTCGGTTCTTGTTGTTCTTCAATTACTAAATGTCTATCTAAATGCTAAGCACAGTCTTCTATGTTCAAATCAGATATAGACATTATTTGCCTTGAATAAACATGATAAGTTATACTTTTATATTCGATATCTGCTTGAAGTTGTAGTTTCCATACGAGATGACAATAGGACCTATTATCCTGCTTACGTATTGTGCCGATGTTCGAAAAGTCAACAATGGTTATGTTATTGAAGGATTCCCAATACTTCAAATGGCAAAGTTTTCATCTTATCCCTGTGACAGCACCTACAGGGGTGCCTGTAAAACACCGAAGGGCTGGTGAAACGATATGACATGTGACATCGGGCCAAGAACTGAACTCGTACAAATGAAATCTGTCAGCCATCTCCTCAAAGGCTGCCACGGTGTATCACTGCTTGGTTGAACCAGTGTGATACATAAACTTATTGCATTATTCTGCTGGTTTGATTCTCTCTTCTTTATGACAACTCTTCCCCGGAGAACATCCATCTCCTTAAAACATTTCAAGAATGTCTACAGAAGAATTATAGTAAGTATCATTTACAAATTTAGGGTATAAACAAAAGTAAGACTTGTTCATTGCCATAGGTTTCAATCCTAATGACTTTGCAGCTGCCTCTTATTTATTGATGTTAGAAGTCAATTTTAAATTACAGCTTTGTGATCATCATTTTCTGTAAGCTGATTTATTACTTGAGATAGGTGGCATGTCAAAATGAAATGCATAAGATACAGGGTTTTAGTGAACATAGCTTGAAAGTTAATTATGTATGTGAAAATTATAACTACAGCTGCAAGGAATTATTTGCCAGAGCTTTAAATTGTAGTTAACATAAGCCCTCTGAATGATGTTTTTCACTTTAAGATGTCTGTACTAAGAGTGGGGCTTACACCTGCAGCTATAGAAGAAGAGAACAAGGCTCATTAAACCTAATGTTAACAGACACTAATGTGATGGGCTAGATAGATAGATAGACAGATAGATAGATAGAAAGATAAAAAGAAAAAGAAAGAAAAAAGGAGGGGGCGCACAATAGTGTAAAACGTATATATTAATATGCAGTAAAACAACGTAAAGGCGTGCTCACCTTCGGAGGTTGTGCAATGTAAAAGGCACAACTCTCTTTAAAGCTTGCAGGGCTGTTGTGGCCGTCGCCCTTACCACGGCTGCCAGGATCACTTGTCCAAAAAAGACTCAAATGCTTGCCGCACTTGGAAGGTATAGAAAAAAACAGCAGGTCCCAATATGGGAAAGTTAGGATCCGGCGCACTTCGTAAAGATATCAATGCCTCGCGGGTAGTAAAATAAACGTAGCCTTTATTATTAAAAACACAATGGATCTTACCACCGTGTGATTAAAAATCTTAGACAAAGACGAAGTACTTGACACGTTTCGCGCTGAATACCCGCGCTTCCTATACTTCTGAGGAAGCGCGGGTATTTCGTGCGAAACGCGTCAAGTACTTTGTCTTTGTCTTAGATTTTTAATCACACAGTGGTAAGACTCCATTGTGTTTTTAATAATAAAGGCTACGTTGATTGATATCTTTACGAAGTGCGCCGGATCCAAGCTTTCCCATATCGGGACCTGCTGTTTCTTCTAGATAGATAGATAGATAGATAGGCTGCATATGATATCAAAGTGCAACACTGCTAGGGTGCTATGTTGTAAGAGGCTAAAAAACTGCCAGACACTTTGTAATGCGCCAAAGATTTGGGGCTTTTTAGGAGTGTGTTGCACCACATTCGTAGAATTAGACACATTTATGAATGTGGGCCAGAAAAAGAAGGCATGTAACTGTTAGAACAGCCAGACCAAGTTAAAAGTGGTCCTGAGGCCAAAGTTGTCGCCAAATGTATGAACTGCAGAAGAACAGGTTCATACTGGCGCATACAACCCTGCTTTAAAGCTATTTTAAATTGGCCTGTCTACATCAACATATATGTCGCCCTTAGGGTTTACTTTTGCACTGTGTTGTGAAATTGTTTTTTTGTCTGCAAAGATGTTTCTTATTGCTTAACAGATGGACATACACCCAACACCCATAGGGGTATCTAAAATCTTGCCTCCTTTTGGTGGTTGACAGTACTACACAGACTCGGACTGGCCCACAGGGGAGCAGGGAAGACCCCCAGTGGTCCCCAAAGCATGGCAGGCTTCGTTCTACTTTTCAACCATATGTACATCCTTGGGACACAAATACAGTTGTACACTTTGGCAGAACTGGGAGCCATCAGGTCTCTGTCCTGTCAATCAGTCTTTTAGTCCTTCATATGTACAGGACTTTAAATGTTGCACCGGGAGTGCTGCTAGACTGGTATGGTAATTGTAAGTTAACCTGTTAAACACTGTAAAGAACGTAACCCCAACTGAGGGTTAATGTTATGGAGGGGTTAGGGTTAGAGAAAAAATTGTTTTTGGGATATCCGAAACCCATAGGTTTCGTACAAGTCGGGTTGGACAAGTGTCAATCTGAGCAGAGACCTATTAGACCAACACAACTGTGATATCTTTTGTATATTTTTATTTATGTAAAATGTACTGTTAAGAGGGGCATACATCTTTGCAGACCGTCTGCTGTCCTGCTGCTTCCACTCACCTGCAATTAGGCAAGGGAGATTCCGAAGTCCCAGCACCCCTGCTTGATTACAGGCCACTGTGATGACATCATTAGTTAGTCTGTACCAGGAGGATACAAGACTGGGTGTGGGCACTCTACAGGTAACAGAAAAAGAGAGGCAGACAGTAAGAGGTAGTCATTTGTAGTAACTGTAGGGTGGGCACCAAGATCCAACTGCACTGGTAGGCCCCATAATCAACTCCACTGGTGGGCCTTAGGTACCCCAGTCCAACACCTCAACTACTCCCCTATTAACCTGAGAAAGGATGGATGGTGCTTATCATTTCCTTTACATGAACTTTGGGTTAATTGCCCAAACCCTTGCTTAATAATGTTGTAGAGCCTATGGAAAGGAGATCCCAGCACAGATTCTCATCACCCATTAAGTTACTGGGCTGAGCTTACTCTCTTATTAAGGTCTTGTACCTAATTTGGAAACCAATTATTACAGACTCAACTTTATGAAACCTATGTATCCTAGTTCTTTATGCCCATTACACCCATGATGCATCATATTAAACTGATCATTTCTGAGCTGCACCCCTCTGGCTTTAATCACATACATAATTGCATCCACCTGACAACTGATGCCTACAATGTTGGTCAAACATATTAATTGGCTGAACCTGCCAGTTTTGATGAAATTGAGCAAATTGATCCCAAGAAGATCTCGATTTCCACATGCTTGATCTTTTGTTTTTGCAAGAATATTCCAGAGCCACTTCTGCCTGGCAGCGACTTTCCCTCTCTCCATTTAAATAGATTAGTGTGCTTGGCAGAGCTGAGCCTGCAAGTGCATTCGTGGCCTTAGGATAGGATAGATAAACTTAAAGGGGTTATCCAGCTTTTTAAACTTGATGGCCTTTTCTCACATTGGAACAGTGACAAGTAGCGCATGGTTAGATGTTCTTGAGGCACTTCTGTCATTAATGGAAGGTATAATACATATTTAAATCTAAGTCAGGAATACATATTTTAATAAATTGATGCCTAATCAACAACACTGTGTACTGGGAGGAAGACGGCTGCCAGGTGCAGGGATTTATTGCGCTAACTTTTTTCTTTCAGCTTAATATAGTCCATAATTAGTTTGATAAAGAAGAATGAACTAATCAGTAAACACATCGACACTGTTCTCCAGGAGTGAATACGAAAAAAAAATGCCGGCTGTGAAATTCATTTATCACTGGGGATCAAGCGTTCCCCTTACACGATGGTTGCAGGGAATAAATGAATGATTATGTAATGTTTATACAATATATTAATGTGTTTATTATAAGAGATTGTTTTATGCATAGATGAGTAGATTGGCTGCTGTTTCATCCATCAACATCTTTTACTTGTTTTTATGTTGTGATAAACACATGTGATATCGAAGATTAGAAAGAAAGGTTCTGCCTTTTTTTGGAAACAATGATACTGTTGTCCATGGGCTATATCTTGGAATGCAGATCAGTTCTATTCCACTGAATGGAGCCGAGCTGTAATACCAAATACAGTTCATGAAAAAACTGGCAATGTTTATGGGAAAAATCAGAACCTTTTATCTAAACACTGAGATCATTTTAAATGGATTTTCGAACAATACACATTTAGCATAGGCCCTCACTTCATTGGTGGGGTCTGATCCCCCCTCCCACCTCAAGAACCCACAGCAACAAGCAGAAATGGCCCCTTAGCCATTATTATAATACATTCTTGCAATTTTGTCTGGCACTGCAGCTCCTTTTTATTCAATTGAATGCACAACTGTACCATTGGCTGGCACAGCATTATAAAGCCTAGTTTAACCAATTGAGAGAAAAGGTCACTGTCTCATGTAAGATCAACACAGTCATTCACTCATGAGCTGTTGGGTACTCTCTTCCCATGCAATTAGCTTCTTTCCTCAATTTACATAATTACACTATTCCTATTACATACATCCCTGTCTTCACTAATTGCCTGAACTGTGGGCACTGGAATTGACAGGTCACTGTTTCCTACAAGATCAACACACTCCTCTTCTGCAACACTTATTATTCACTTCTAGTAATACTAGACACAGCATACAGACAAGACCAGAACTGTTTTCAGAAAAAAAGACCTGTTTTCAAATGGTGTACATAATTTTGAAGAGATTTTTGAAAAATATATTAAGGATAAGTAATTATGGATGTAGCAAAGATTATTTGGCTGAGGTAACTTGTTGCAGTGAGTTACTGCACCTTATGTCTGACCACAACAAAAGACCTTGAAAAGCATTAAAAAGTTGAGATAAAGTAATGTTGTGCATAAGATTCCTGTCAAATTCAACCTGAATTTAAGTGATTTCATTCAGATTGGTCAAGGCAAATACATTTTTGGTGACATTAGGCCAAAATTTACCCTAACTCTAAGCTGGAGGTAGGAAGTCCACTAACTGTTCTACAGAGCTTCTGAACCAGGCATCGCTCTTGGTGTGGTTTCACTTCCAGTGTTGCGCCCAATGTCTTGTCCAACATAACTTCTGGTTACCATAATGTAGGATACTAGTTGATAGTTTGGCCAAAATATGCAAGCTTGCAAACCATGCCAAGCTTATTGTCTTGAGAGTCCCTACACCAACTTTACTAGCAATTTACAGAAAAAAAGTAAAATAAAAAAATTGGACATTAATCACTCAAAAATGGGACATTACTTAAAATATAAACACATGGCAATATTCACAATCAGGGGCTCCATCAAGACAGTATTGGCAGCACTCATGTCAGGGGCCCTAATCAAATTTAAAAAGAATGTAGACCACTGACTTGATGTAAGATAGAAACTGGTAATGGAAAGGGTCCCCGGGATGCTTCAGCTGTAAGAGGCCCAAAATTACTAATATCAGTCCTGCTCACAATGCATTTGTCCTCCTCATGGATAGGCTGGTGAGCAATTGTTTATCAGTATTCCTCACCTGTGCAACTTCTCCCACGTAGCACGGGGGCTTTTTCACCTCCTACTGGAACAGTTTTTTTGACCAGCCATTGTGCTGTGAGTATGGCCTGTTTTTTTTGTAAATTGCTAATAAAGCTGATGTGAGGACTCACAAGACAATATAGACCCTTGACATGGGTTACGATTTTGCATATTATGGGCAAAATATCAACTAGTATCTCATGTTTTACATTTTTCTGTATGTAGTTTTGCCATTTAAAACGGTTGATTTTTGAGTGTCAGTTTTTTGTGATGGACACTTTAAATTTTGATGGGCAACCCGTTTAAACAATATAATAGTATTGGCGTCATCAAACGGTTTTAAGCTAGCATAGTGCACCAGACTTAACCATATAACTGATACTCTATATAAGCGTTATCTACAGTATATGCAAATGTAATACTAGAAGTCACCCCTCTCAAGAATAGTAGGTGTGTGAGTGGTTGTTCATCAGGATTTTTGCACTTGAGCAATCTTCTCTGTATGGTTTTGTGGCTTTTCTGCATACACTTTCTTATCCAGTGTGCATTTATGTACTAAATAGTTGCCCCTCTCATGGATAGGTATGTGATTGTTCATCAGTGATCTGGACCAGTACAATTTCTCCCATGTAGAACTGGGGCTTTTATTGTCTCCTTCTGGGAATAACTTTTTGCCCAGTCATCAAGCTGTGAATATTGCCATGTGTCTGTGTTTTTAAGTAACTTATGTCCCATTTTTCTTAGTTGTTTTTTGCAAATTACCATAACACAGGCCCTGGTTGTGGTAACCGAAAATACCGTTGGACGTTTCTGAAACCCCATAAAAACCCTATCCCCAATTTAGGATTAGGATAACAGTTAGGATTAAAACTAGATAGAGTTAGGCAAAGGGTTAGAGAAAAATGTTGGGTTCAAGATGTCCCAAACCTGAATTTTTTCATATTTTTGGTGAAACTGATGCTGAAAAGTAACCTATTGAAGTCACACTATAAATTAGTACCCATTTCATTGCTATCCCAGTGTGCAGTGAAACATTCACAGATGCAATTTTTTCTGGTCCTTCAGCTTCATTTTATTCACTTGAATGTGCTGCTGTGTCTATAAAAACATTCACTAGCCTAACATAACCACTTGAGTGAACCATGACAGTGTCTCTATCAAGATCAAAACACTCATCCAGAAGTTGCGATTAGATGCTTTATCCACATGCTCTGTTAACACTATTACATTGCATTATTACATGTGTAGCCTTGCCCTTACTGATGTAATCCTGTTCTGCTTAAGTCATTATTCACTTAAATGGGGATAAGCAGCAATACCACATTCCAACAATAGACAACAATGGTATTGTTTCTGGAAAAAAACAAAAAAAAAAAACCCTTGTACTAGTCCCAATAAACCCTTTTAACTCAATATAGAAAGTAACAAAGTAAAGGCTAAACTGCAAAAAATGTTTTGTGTAACACATGTGGGCATTTCAAAATTTTAAATTCGGAAAATTTCATTTTTGATATATCCACAGATGTGAGCTTGATTTTCCCTTGAGCTACGAAAGAAATTAAATCAGATTTTAACCTCCAGTGCCAAAGCAACTTTAAAGGCACTGAGTTCAAGACGAGCAAAGAGCATTTTATTTCCCAACCAAGTTCCTTTTAGCATTTTATTAGGACTTTAAAGCTTTTGAAATAGGTTAATGTTTTGCAAATCCACCAGTAAAAGTAAAGGAGATACAGTCTTCACAGGAAGCAACCTGGGATGAAAAGGAATTAAGGCATGGATTTAATAAAATCAAGCTCCACAGAGATGACAGAATCGCCTCCTCCACTCCTCAGAGAACAGGAAACCTCTGAAGGAATTCAGTGACATTTTCCTTTGCTTTATTTTTTACTACAATTTGTTGTCAAGTCAAATATTTCCATCAAGAGGCCTGTTGACTTCCTACACCACAACAAAGTCAACATTTGTAAAGATTTCAAGATTCATGGTAGGCATGACTGGAATTGGGTGATGTTCAAAGAGGACCTGTCTGCTCCCCTGACATATCTGTTGTAGTAAATACTTGCATTCCCTATGAAATAACAATTCTGAGGTATGTCTGTATTGCTTTTCCTCTGCCATGCCTCCTGGAAATACATATATACATTTTCAAGTGTGTGTTACTATTTCCCTTGACAAAGGAAATCAAAAATGTAATCATTTATTGAAAATGTATGTATAGAGATCAGACAAGTCCTCTTTAAAGGGTTCCGTATACATTGTTCATAAATCTATGTTACATACCTACAATAGCAAAACATAACATATCAGTTGCCTGGAAAGTTTTACCCACTAACTGACATACATGTACATCACAATGTCAGGAAGGATGTATGGAGTAGGCTCAGAATCTCAGCCCACTGCATTTATGGTGGGTGCTGGTGGGTGAGTGGCCAGCATTGTAAATAACTCAATTTGTGGCCATTCAACTTCTTAGATACTGTCAGAGAAATTTTAGGTTTAAGTGATTTCTTTATTATTCACTAAGTTTTAAATGTTCATATTTCTAAGACTTAGAAGACTTGTTTTATGTCCCTGATCTGTCCTTGAATGCATAGCCTTGTTATAGTTATATATGTAATAAACATTTCTTAGTTCTTCAGTCTTAAATTAAATTGTTCATAATTTCCAGCAGAGGAATCATGTTTATCTGATTTATTTAGCCAACCTATTCTCCCATTGTTGTTTTTTGTCCCTCCAATTTCTTATCACTCATAACACACATTTGTTTATACCGTATATGTATGACGACAGATGATTACTGTAACCTTCCATCACTTACTTTTCAGTAGTATGAGTAGAGTGATCACAGCATTTAGGCTGTTATACAAGAGGGTGGTAATTCCCTCCGTTACATGATTGAAACTGTGTGACACAATCATGGGGTGCCGACCAGTTGTCACCCTGCCAGGGTGAGCAGAAGATGTTTGCTATACTGCATTGCATTGTAGCATAGTGTACAAGCAACTGCACCCCCAAAGGCACTAAAAAATAAGTATGAAAGTTATATGAATAAAAACAATAAGGGTGACATGTCAGAAAAGAGGCACCTCCACAACAGTTTTAAGGTGCATTAAATGAGTATGTAGTGCGTCTGAATGAAAGAACCTGTCAAAAATCTGGTGTGTGGTCTAACTTGCATACTAAAACTGATGTGCCTTATTTAGCATAGCAATCATTTTCCATATTGCTCTCTGATCATAACCTTATCTCCTTCACTTCACTAATTCTCACCCTTCTGGACATAACCTGCTTGTCTACATTCAGAAATATCCCCCCCATCAATACTAAGGAACTCATAGACACCCATACAGCCCCACTACCTGCTCTAGTGCCCCAAATTTCCCCCTCCCACCTATCCAGCCAATTTCTCAGCTGTCATCTCTCAATCTAACTAAAAATCCCTTTAACCTCTGTCTCTCCACTGGGATCTTACCATCCTCCTTTAAGCACACCATCATAACCCCTTTACTAAAAAAGCCCTCACTGGACCTGTCCTGCACTGCTTTAAATTTCCGACCAGTCTCAACCTTTTCCTTCATCTGTAAACTCCTGGAACACTTGGTCTACTCTTGCCTAATCTGTTATCTTCACACTCTCTTCCGATCCTTTACAATCATTTCCGCTTTAAAAAAAACGGAAACTGCTCTACTAAGTATTAATGACCTCCCACTGCTAAATTCGGGCAACTACCAATGTTTTCCCTGGTTTCTTTTGCAGCATTAACCCCATGTAAATCACCACTTCTCATCCAACTCGGCCATTGGACTCCAGGAAAACCGTTCTCCTTGGTTCTTACCAACTCCCGACCACCCCCTTTCAGTGTTTCATTTTCCCGGCACTTTCTCAACTTTCCTCTTGTTGGAATTCCCAGGGCCCAGTTTTTTGGTTTTTCCTCCTTTTTTTCCACTCTCCAGCCCCTTTGGAAAAAACCATCACAATTTGGTTTTCAGTACCACTAACGTGAGACACTCAACTATTTTTACCTTTTCCCGAGACATCACTCCTGCCCTGCTACAAAAAACAAATTGACTCCGTCCACGTGCTGTACTGTGCGCCCCTATCTCAAACTAAACCTCACTAAAACTAAACTTTTTTGTCTTTCAGCCTTTACAACTGCCCTCAACCTGCTATTTTTTTTTTTCAGTTTGGGGGGCCCCACCAAACCCCCTTTGGAGCTGCCCACGTCTTGGGATGATCTAGATTCTGTTTTTGTCCTTCCCCTAACCAAACCCCTTTCGTCCTGTACTTCACCCAAGAAAATCTCCAAAATTTCCTTTTTCTCACTGGGGAAAAGACCAAAAACTCTCATTTTTTGCGCTTATTCTTTCTTGTCTTGCTTGAAACCCTTGCTAAGTCCCCCCTCTTAAACTCTCCCCCTCCCCAAATCTTCCCGAATGAAAACAGCCGGGGCTAGTCTTTCTTTTCCCCCTTATGATCCCTTTTCCCCTTTTTCAGTCACTGCACTGGTTTCCCTCCATTCAAAATACACTAAAATAATCCCCCCCCATAAAGCTCTCCACATGCTGTATCCCCCTTTTATCTCCTCCCTACTCTGTCTACACCCCCCCCTTCTCTCTGCTCTCTTTTTTTTGCCCCTCCAATTTCTTATCACTCCTAACACACATTTGTTTATACCGTATATGTGTGGGATAGTGGGCCAGCCAATGTTTTTCTAATAAAATACGACTTTTGTAAAATGTTTTTTTGACCCCACTGTTTGGCCACAAGATGCCGCTTTTTTTCATTTTCCCCAGAATTGAAATGAGAGACATGGTATAAAACCTGGACAACATGGTTAGCAGCCATTTTGAGAAACTTCTGACACCTCAGAGGAGGGACAGACAGAGACAGAAACTAAGCTATACAAAGAACCCAGGATTCACAGTTGTTCCAGAGACAGGAGAGAGGCCTGACTGTCTATACAGATGCCATCACAGAGAGAGACAGAGAACTCCTGACAGGAAGGTACAAGCTGCCCAAGATAGAGAGGACTGTCATGCAGCCGGACCATCCACTTCACCCACAAGATCATGCGCACCCGGAGGGCAGGGATAGCCGGCCATCCATAAGGTACCTCAGCGGAAGCGTTCACGCCAACGAGCTCAGGTACTGTGAGAAGGCCATGATATTAAGGTTTAGTCAGTTTAGGTTTAGTTACAGCCAAGAGAGGAGTTTCACTAATACATCCTCCTGGTTTAGGACTTGGAGATTCGCTATCGCACCACTAGCTACTTGACCGGTTCATTAGTGAGGAAATGTTGTGCACATGTAGATTAGAGAGGGAAGTGGGTAAATCATTAAATGCTGTGTAAGCTGCTGTGCTGCACCATGATCCCCGTGTCAACTGCCACCACACAAATTTTTCCCGATGGTGATTACGGTAAAAGAAGGTAAGATGGGTTATCGGGTCCTTTCTGATCCCCACGGTTAGGTAAAGTAACCGGGCCATCCAGAGAGTTACACTGTCTGGCGTCAACGCTGTGCAGTCACAGTGGGGCAGATACATATTTTGTAAATTTGTGTTTAGGGGATCTGTTTCACCATCTTGTTCCAGAAAATTCAGTAAAACAACCCGTTGTTGAGCTGGTGTTAGGAGTCGTGTTTCTTGTCCGTGACTTCGCTTGTATTCCTGGTAAAACCCTCCCTCTTGGGTACTGCTCCGACATACAACTTGGCGTAGTCGTTGCAGGATACAGCGAACGTTATTGGACGGAGCTGCGGCGGGAGATCTTCCCGCCGTCGTCAATGACGGCCGGCCCAGATCCAAGCACATGGTGCCCCTACAGTACACATTCCAATGTAGTAATGCCCCTCTTTATTAGGGATCACTATGCAACCTCCTCCCCTAAATTTGACGGGGAAAGAACATGACACTGCAGACTGGACAGAAGGGTGCGTAGCGCAATTATAATAATGTAACTTATATGCTCCGGACTGGGGGCAGAGATAGCCCTGGGGCCTTGTGGAAGGGGGATAAGTTAGGCGGACAATTAATGGTTTGACCTGAGTCTGAAAGGGACACGCTGGAGAAAATATTCACAGGCTGGTTGGAAGTGGTCCGCAAGGGGGGGTTTACCAAAGTGGTGCACCATGCGAATTACTTCTTTCAACCGGCCGCAAAGAGATGGTGTAGACCCTCATTTGACAGTACTCTACATGCCCTGCAGGAAAATATGAAATGAGATAAGGCGGCGAGACCCAGGTGGCTATCGGGTCGCTTCCCTGAATAGATAAGCTGACTAAGAAACCAGTTCCATCATTGTAGACTGTACTAAAAAATCCTTAAGACGGGACAAATTGCAGGAGATACCCGAATAGACCTGACCGTGACATTGTTACAGTGTCTACCTTAGCCCGCTGTTAGAAGGGAAGAGGAACCCATGCCCGTAGTGGTAAAGGCATGATGAAGGTAAGTACACCAAGCAAGCAGAGAACAGAGGGATCAGCAGTAGTCTTTAAAACAGATGGTTGTGGGTCCAGTGCTTTAACGAAGGAGTTGAGAGAACATCGGCTTGATGTGTTCCCAGATGAAGTCAGAACTGGCCACAAGCTTGCAGAATTGACTTCGGCTTCCCACAGCCCACCTTTAGAATCATCCTCCACAGCGGGGTCCTAAACCGCAAGAGGTCCACCAGGTGATGCAAGATATAGGGGCCCCGCTGCGTTGGGCTTGTCAAAAGGTATAAAAAAAATGGCCACATCCCAGAGAGTGATCGCTAACGGTGTAAGGGCAGAGCCGGGGTTAAACTACCAACCGCCGCAGTAGCTGGGCGTCCTGTGGCGGGCAGACAGAAACCAAAGCCCATGCGCGAGGGAGTACGAGCATTACCCAGTAGTCCCAGTAATGGAAGCAGAGCTAGAATATGGCATAAAGGTGCATTGTCTAGTTGATACTTGAGTCAGGAACAGTGACCCTGAAGCCCTTGAGTTCTTTGAAAGACACTTCGGGCACATGATGGTAGCCAGAAAATCGCAGCGCATTAGGCTGACGCGAGCCAACAATGGTGAGCTGGATTACATAGGGATAGTTTGGGATGCAGGTCCGACTAATTGGACAAGGACATTGGGCAAGAAGGGAGTTTGTGGTGGATCACCCATCCAATAGGGAGTGGAGTGATCCTGCATGAACTTCCCCGAGACCTGGATCACCACCTCTATGCCAAGGAGGGGCCAAAATATTGGCAGCGGGCCACCACGCACCGGTCCACTCAGAAAGTCCTACGATAGATGGTGAGGAGCTGTAGGTTCGTGCAGGGGAAGCCCCGACATCCGGTTCACCCAGTTGGGCACCGTGTGAGGTGTCTAGCGAGAGCCCCGATCAAGGTCCCAGCCACGACACTACGAAAAAATATTGAAGCTGCCTGGTGGAACCCAGAAACGGAAGTTAATGGGCTGGACGTCTTGTTGAACCATCTCACAGGAAGAGTCACAGAACCTACCACTGGTAGCACAGGTCCATGGCCCTGTAGGAAGGGGAGAAGTGTACCCTGTGGAGATGCCACAACGTCATGGACTAGCGCGTTGACAATTCCTGCAAATAACCCTACTACGCTGAAGTCCATTTCCGTGAGAAGATACCTCCTGCGAGAGTACGTCACACTATGGCCTGCGACAAGTAGGTCGGCCTGGACCTATGCATGTGGTGTCCAAAGAGGCGACCTCCTGACGGCGGAATGGAATGGCCGAGATGGAGATTATGTGCTCAGAAGGAATTGACCGCTATGAACCCTGACTCCATGGCAAACAACAGCTGCTGGAAGATACCCTCTGGAAAGTTCCAGGAGGCGTTCACTGAACATAATGAAGTGCGACTTCGGGTGAGCTTCTACCATCGAGCATGAAATCCCCAACAGGCAATAGCCCCGCCCATTGCAGAGAACTCGGTACCCGACAAATCCTTCCAAAAAATGTACCGAGGAAGTGAAAGACATGGTGGCTCAGCATGCGTTTGAGAAACGGGTGATTCAAGAGAGCCAAAGTCCCTGGGGTTTGGCCGCCCCAGTTGTTTTGTGGTGCGAAAAAAAATAAGATGGCAGTCACAATCTGCGTAGACTACCGGTAAGCAAAATGCCCAATAACCATGTCGGACGCCTATCCCCGTCCGCAGATTGAAAGAGTACGTCGCTTTCCGCTCTAGGCCATGCAAAATTCTTTTTTTCGACCCTTGACCTGCCCAGCGGATACTGGCAGGACCAGTGGGCGAGCTAGAGAAGGATAGGCAAATGACAGCTTTCATTCTGCATATGGGAAGCTGGCTAACTGATGTTCAATCGGATGGCGTTTGGGCTTTCAAAGCCCCATGAGGATCATTCCAGCGCTGATGGAACACTGTCTAGGGGGATCTTAACTTTGAGTCGGTTGCTGATCTACCTGGACATGTGTGGTGTTTTCGGCGAATTCGTATCGACGACCATCTTCAGAAACTGCGGCAGGTTCTGGAACGACTGACGATGACTATGGGCTATAAGATCAAGCAAAGAAGTGCCAGCTCTTCCAGTCATGCGAATAGGTACCTTGGGGCAAGTTGGTCCACTTAGGAAGTGGGTACATATAGCCGTCCCCCCAGTAAGGTTGAGGCAGTCCAAGAACTGGCTCGGCCGTGTAACACTATACAAGAGGTGCGGAGGCATTCCTGGGACTGCTGGGTATAACACGAAGGTTTATACCCCGTTCGCTCATCTGACGTGTGCCCCTTAAAATGAGTTTATTTAGGGATACCTGCTGGAGTGTCCAAAGAATCACCCGATTGATTGCGGACCTTAGCACAAGGAGGCTTTTGTGATCGGTGAAAAGGCTCTGTACTCCAGTGCCCCCAATGCTGCCTATGCGCGGTTCGATACCACCCTTTATATGCTGTTTACATGACGTGGGTCTAATATGGGTTGGGGGCTGTGCTGGCCCCCAAGTCCAAAGGTGGCGAGAGAGAGAAGTGCCTATGCCAGTCGGTCCTTGTGGTAGTCCCAGAGCGCATATCCTGACCATTATATGCTCCTTTAAGAGAGAGTTTGGAACTGTTTCCCTGGTGTGGGGCCATGACTATAGATTTCGCAGAAGGTACCTTGACAGGTGTCAGAGGTACTGTCATGACCTGGCATACAACTCCATTGCGCATTTGGAGAATGCTAAGCTTGGAGTCCCTCGCGCAGTGATGGGTGTTCACGACTCTCCAATAATACCAGAATGCCGCATTATTCCGGTCAGGAGAGGGAGAAAGTTAATGCCGATGCCCTCTGTTCCGTGGTCCCAGATCAGAGGACTACTACCCTCTTGGCCAGCCTTGATGAGAAATTAGAGGACACTAGTAAATGCCCGACTTTAGCCAGTTCCCTGCGTTCCATACGTGGCACATCACAAGAGGGGTGTCGTCCTTTGGGATGCCAATTGCGGTGTTGGGAAAGACAGTGGCTGCGATTGGCGAGGGTCCAGGATGGTTGCCACAGAAGTTTACAGACAGTGAAGGTGTTGGGTCCAGTCTCGTTCTGCCCCCGACCAGAGAGCAGGCCCAGCTGCTCAGATTTGCAAATAGGCTGTTGAGACAGGTTGGGATTAAGCTGGATGTTTCCCAGGGTCTCCTGTTGCCGGACCACTAACTAACAATCGGAGTTTGCAGCACAGACAGACAGATTGTTATCCCATGTCATTTAGACCTAGAGGCTGCTCGTTGAAGTCCCAAGAGAGAGGCGCCCATTTTGGGAGTGACAACCCTAAATAGAGTGGCTTCAACTACTGGAGGTACTGCCTGACTTGTTTAAAGCAAGGTGTCTGAACTTGCCCTCAATTTCATGCCTTAATGGGATAAGTAAGGAGCACTGAACAGACTGGGCTCCCATTCAGACCATCCTGACATCTGCGCCCCTAGCTCCTGATGATAGACTAATTGACAGATTGGGTACTCTGCCTCTGGGCAAGTCGTATGTTTGGTCATGACAGACCATTTCACTAATTATGCCGTGGCTGACGACACTCTGGGAACAGACTTCAGATTCTGCTGCTGAGCACTTTATGCAGTTTTTGTGGGAGCACACAGAAGGATAACAATCTGAACCAAGGTGCGTGTGTTTTCCAAGGGCTAATAATGAGCGAACTGTACCAGTAAATGGGATTGAGCGTTCCGAACTATCTTCCCTTATCCATGCCGCTAGTGGGAGACGAGGAGCTTGTAGCGGTTTAACCTAGCAGCCCGTTTTTAACCAGAAGCTTGCAGTACTCTAGAGGGACGATCCAGAAGGCTAGGGTGTGCCTTGGAGTACTTGCCTAGTCTGATGTTGGCCGTATAACAATAGGGTGCCACAGTACCGACGGTCTACTCCCCACTGACTCAATGCTAGATGTTCGTAGAGACCCGGGTCGAGAGATTGAGGATACTTCACATGCCCTGTCCGACAGCACCAACTCACCGGAAGCCAGTACCACGCCTGGGCTCCAGGAACACCAGCCGCTGCCGCTGCGGAATCGGAAGCATAAGGTTGTGTGGAGTAGCGACGTGAAACTAGTGGTGCATCCTAACCCACGGACAGTGCAATAGAGACAGTTTTGGCCCCAGGTGAATCGGTCGATATGATCAAGAAGGATTTAAGAGGCGCCAACTGGAAGTTGGATGGGAAGTGGGAAGGCGGTCCCATATGTGGTCAATAGAATGATAGGGAACCCTGCCAACCCATTTCTACAGGTATAACCGGTAGGGAGACCGGGCTCCATTCACGAAATCTGCACAAAATGGAATTTTGATTGTCGTTAATCTTACGCTGTGAGTTTTAGAAGTGCCTCCGACACTACGCTTCCGTGAGTACCTAACAACCCCCTTTCAGCAGTCTCACTCCTTAGTTAGGAATGGTGGGCGCTGTCCCATTGGCCCGGTGGTCAACTAGAGGATCCATTCTGTTATCAACATGCCACCCCAGGGAGATAGTGGAGCAGTCCAACAAAACTCCTTCCGCCAGGGGTTAGGTGCCAGAGGCCCCTGAACCTATAGCCCCACGTAGGACGCCCAGATGCCAACGCTGGTGTACCCCCCCATGCGCTAGCGCAAGACGAGTTTTGTGTGGGTGAGGGTTGTCGAGTATTGCCAACTTCTAGTGGGGTGGTATGAGGTGATATTGGGCCACCTCACTAGATGTTTTCTAAGTAAATCACATGCATGACACAGTTGTGAAATGTTTCTTTTGTATTCTACTGGTTTGCCGACAAGAAGCCGCTATATTCAGGTTCCAGTATATTGCAAATGTATGGACATGGTATAAAACTGCACATGGTAGCAGCCATTTTAGAGAAGCTTTGAGATCAGAGGATGACAGACATAGCAGAAACCGAAGCATAAAAAGAACCTCAGGATTCACAGTTGATCCAGAAGACAGAGGAGAGCCCTGACTTTCGTATAACAGGACTGTCCGAATCACAGCGAGAGAGAGAGAGAGAGAAGAAAAGAGAGAAGAACTCCTGGACAAGGACAAGCCTGGCCAAGATTAGAGAGGACATTCTGCAGCCGTACCATCCACTTCACCACCACAAGGATCTAGCACCGGAGGACGTGATTGCCGCCAATCCATAATTGTAACTCAGCGATTG
This sequence comes from Phyllomedusa bahiana, assembly GCA_025379985.1. Taxonomy (NCBI): domain Eukaryota; kingdom Metazoa; phylum Chordata; class Amphibia; order Anura; family Hylidae; genus Phyllomedusa; species Phyllomedusa bahiana. The sequence continues at coordinate 18,477 of JAODAL010008344.1, read as the reverse complement.
CGTAGCATACGACCAACTAGCTCCAGGACTGTAGAAGCCTGATTTTAGTTTTAGTCAGTTTAGGTTTAGTTACATGCTCAAAGGAGGGTTTTTCACAAATACATCCTCCTTTTAAGGACTTGGAAAGGTTCGCTATCGCACCACTAGCTTAGCTGGAACGGGTTCATCTTTGAGGGAAAGCGGTGTCACATGTAGTTTTGAGAGGGAATTAGGGTAAATCATTTAAGCTATGTTAAGCTGCTTGTGCTGCCCCACGAGCCTCTAGTGTCAACTGCCACCCGAACACACAATGTATCCCGATGTGTGATTACGGTAATAAAGAAGGTAGGGGTTATCGGCCTTTCCCGAACCCCACGTTAGGTAAAGTAACCGGTCATTTTCCAGAGAGGTAACACTTCTGGCGGCTGCGCTGTGCAGACAGGGTGTCATGGTCCCAGGGATATACTATATGTAAATTTGTGTTTAGGGGATCTTTTCACCCATCTATGTTCCAAGAAAATTCAGTAAAACAAAACCTGTTTGTTGAGCTGGTGTTGGAGTCCGAGTTCTTTTGTCCGTGACTGTCTCTGTATCCGGTAAACCTGCCCTCGGATTTAACTCGGCTTCATATGTATGACGACAGAAGATTACTTGTAACCTTTGCCGAATCGGACTTAACTTATTATCAGATAGTATGAGTAGAGTGAACACAGCATATTAGGGCTGTTTAAACAAGAGGTGGTAATTCCCTCCTTTCAAGATTTGCACTGTGTGACACAATCAAGGGGTTGACCGACTCGGAGTTGTCACCTTTCTGACCAGGTGAGCAGAAGAATTTAGCTAATAAGCTGCCATTGCATTGTAGTATAGTGTACAAGCAACTGCACCCCCAAAGGCACTAAAAAAATAAGTATAAAAGTTATAAGAATAAAAACAATAAGGGTGACATGTCAGACAAGAGGCACCTCCACAACAGTTTTAAGGTGCATTAAATGAGTATATAGTGCGTCTGAATGAAAGAACCTGTCAAAAATCTGGCGTGTGGTCTAACTTGCATACTAAAACTGATGTGCCTTATTTAGCATAGCATATCATTTTCCATATGTGCTCTCTGATCATAACCTTATCTCCTTCACTATCACTAATTCTCACCCTTCTCTGGACATACCTGCTTGTCATACATTCAGAAATATCCGCTCCATCAACACTAAGGAACTCATAGACACCATACAGCCCCACTACCTGCTCTAGTGACCGCATTCCTTCCCACCTCATCCAGCCAATTTCTCAAGCTGTCATCTCTCATCTAACTACAATCTTCAACCTCTGTCTCTCCACTGGGATCTTACCATCTTCCTTTAAGCACACCATCATAACCCCTTTACTAAAAAAGCCCTCACTAGACCTGTCCTGCACTGCTAATTACCGACCAGTCTCTAACCTGTCCTTCATCTTTAAACTCCTGGAACACTTGGTCTACTCTTGCCTAATCTGTTATCTCTCTACTGACTCTCTTCTCGATCCTTTACAATCAGGTTTCCGCATTTCACACTTCACAGAAACTGCTCTAGCTAAAGTCTCTAATGACCTCCTCACTGCTAAATCTCAGGGCAACTACTCAATGTTGCTTCTCCTGGATCTCTCTGCAGCATTAGACACTGTAAATCACCATCTTCTCATCAGCATACTCAGCGCCATTGGACTCCAGGACACCGTTCTCTCTTGGTTCTTATCCTACCTCCCTGACCACTCCTTCAGTGTTTCATTTTCCGGATCTACTTTCTCACCTCTTCCTCTTGTTGGAATTCCTCAGGGATCAGTTCTAGGTTCTCTCCTCTTTCCACTCTACACAGCCCCCATTGGACAAACCATCAGCAGATTTGGTTTTCAGTACCATCTCTACGCTGATGACACTCAACTATATACCTCTTCCCGAGACATCACTCCTGCCCTGCTACAAAACACTAATGACTCTCTGTCCGCTGTGTCAGACATCATGTGCACCCTCTATCTCAAACTAAACCTCACTAAAACTGAACTTCTTGTCTTTCAGCCATCTACTAACTGACCTCAACCTGCTATTTCTGTTTCAGTGTGTGGCACCACCATAACCCCTAGGCAGCATGCCCACTGTCTTGGGATGATTCTAGATTCTGATCTGTCCTTCTCCCTATATCCAATCCCTTGCCCGCTCCTGTCACTTGCACCTCAAGAATATCTCCAAAATCCATTTCTCACTGTGGAAAGAACTCAAACTCTCATTGTTGCGCTTATTCTTTCTTGTCTTGACTACTGCAACGCCTTGCTAATCGGTCTCCCTCTCTGTAAACTCTCCCCTCTCCAATCTGTCCTGAATGCAACAGCCAGGCTAGTCTTTCTTTCCAGCCTCTATACTGATGCCTTTACCCTGTGTCAGTCACTGCACTGGCTTCCCATCCAGTTCAGAATACAGCATAAAATAATCACTCTCACCCATAAAGCTCTCCACAGTGCTGCACTCCCCCCTATATCTCCTCCCTCATCTCTGTCTACCAGCCTGCCCGTTCTCTCTGCTCTGCTGCTGATAGGTTACATTCCTCAATCATCCAAACCTTCCATGCCCGTCTCCAGGATTTCACACGTGCTGCACCAGTCCTCTGGAACATGCTACCGCGGGCGATCAGGGACACTCACAACCTTCACAGTTTTAAGAGTACCCTGAGAACACATCTTCTCAGTCTGGCCAACCAAGATCCTTAATTTCTAACCCCCATTTGCTATCACACACATCTATCACACCCTACACTAGGGCACTCACAGGCACTTATCTGTATATACATATGGGCCACATGTATAAAACGGTTTTGGTCTAAAACTCACCTTTTTACCCATAGAAACCTATGGGGAAAAAAGTGAGTTTTAGACCAAAACCGTTTCATACATGTGACCCATAGTGTCTGGGTGGGAGGTTCATCCAATTTTTATGTAAACCAACCCCTATTTATGAAACATGGCTGGACCATTGTAAACTTAGCAACTCTTACCATTCGTCTCACCCATACACCATTATAAATTGTAAGCTCTCGAAAGCAGGGCCCTCACACCTTGTGTCTCATCTGTAAGTAGTTTTTTAATGTGTAATGTCTGTACGTATACACTCTAAATTGTAAAGTGCTGTGGAATATGTTAGCGCTATATAAATAAAGATTATTATTATTTCATTGTTAGCATATTTGATGTGAATACTTTAGGCGCATTCAAATATGTTGTGCCTGGCGTATAATGAGCCTAGTTTTGGTGTATTACAGTCCATTTATATAGAGAATAGGGAGTCAACAGTTTTTTAGTGTAAAATACACCAGAAAACAAAAAAAAATGGTGCAGTCCTGATAGGACAAGTCACCCTAAAAGTACAACCACCTCTTTTATAATTTTAAATGTAAAAAAAAGAAAATCAATAAAAATAATAAATATGAGTAAAAAAAAACCAAGACAATCCATTCTATTAAAATATAACCTTATTTATCTTGACACATTAAGGGTGACATTTCCCAACACGCCAACGCCTGTTTTTTGGTCTATATTGCGCTAAAACTGCTTTTGACGCCATATTTTTGATGTAAATGAACCTCGTACACCAAAACTGGGTGCATTATATGCGCCTCCATGGTATAGTATGCAATGCCCCTATCGATGCACATCGCGCATTAGAAGTATTTGAAATGCGCCTAACACATACTTGTAATGCACCTAACACATAATTGTAAAATGTGAAATGCGCCAAACACATATACACTCGTAATGATGTGCTATGCACTTCAATAGGTGCATTTCGTTATGGAGGCGCACAGCGCATCATTTTTAGGCGCATTATGTTTACTATGTAAGGTATACCTGACGCCAGATTTTTGATAGGGTCGGACTCTCTGGTGCTCTTTACACTTATTTAATGCGCCTAAAAACTGACTTAGCACAACCAATTTTCAGACATCTCGCCCTTAGTGTCATTAAAAAAAAAAAAAAAAATGCCCGAATTGCAGGTTTTTTTGGCTGCCTCGCCTTCCCAAAAAAATTTAGATAAAAAGTGATCAAAAAGTGATAGCTATCTGTACCAATAAAAATTTCTTTAGTCTGCAAAAAACAGGCCCCATAAAAATTTTCTGTGATCAATAACTTTTTCATTTTTATTTCTAGGAACAAATAAAGGTTCATTGAAAGAAAAATGAAAATGTTTTTGGTCACATAAAATGGCAATGCAAAGCAAATTAAAAAAAAATCTAATAAAAACTACAAGGGTCACTCTGGTACTAATGCCTCTTATGTTGGCGCACTACTTCAGAAGCAGATCTTGGCATTATGGCAATAGAGTTTAAAGCTTTCTGCCAATATTCATTAAACTTTGTTGCCATTTGACATATGGCAGCAGAAGGACAGTGTAATAAAATGGTGTCTGACATGTGGATGCATCTGTTGAGGCTGATGAAAGATGGAATATAGGGGCAACATTTTTACAATTGTGCAAGTTCTTGTTCATCACTGGCATAAATACACAGACAAGTGTGGCGTATGTTAAAAATAGTGATTTTGTAGCTGTGAATGTTCACTGTCAAATAATGTTACTGTGCTCTTTGTATCTGTTGTTGTTTCTATGTAAATAAATAGATGGCATTACTTTCGAAATGACAAATATCAATTTGGTATCATTGATACTATAAAACATGTCATTAATACCACACAGTGATCTCCAAATATTTTTTCCCATTTCCCCTCACAAAGAGGTGTCCCAATACATTACATGGTATGCTTAATAGCATAATTAACACCTTTCTACCAGTGGCATAGCTACAGGGGTCACACTTACGACCGTGCCTCCTCGCCACACAGTAGCATCGCTGGGTCAATGTGATGCAGCGATCCACCATTGCCTGCACGGTGCAGGCAGTGGCTGAGGTAGAACAGCTGGGATCGACAAACCTTAGCCGTTTAGCCATCTGGAGGCAGCATTGTGATGTAATCAATGTCGTACTGAAGTACCCAGGCCCACTTTTCAGCTATACGTAGAAGTAATTAACATTTTCTGTAAAAGGTCGTTTACACAGTGTTACATGTTCAAGGTATCCTTTGTGGTACCATGAAGAAAAGTACCATAACGTAGCTGCCACGTCCTCATAGAGGTCATTGAGCAAACATAGTCCTAAATAGACTGCGTTTGCTCTATTTGCCGGCGGTATATGCTTTCCCTGTGGGACTCAAAAGCCAGGGAGACGACGGACGCTACTGAGTCCCGCAGCAACAGCATATCCCACCGGCAAATTGATCTTGTGTAATCCACATGTCCACATGAACTGTTTGTTCAATTAACCTCAATGAGGCCACTGTGGCTACGTTGTGATATTCCTCAGGGTACCTTTCCTCACAGTATCTTGCCGGATACCTCAAACATGAGCAAGTAAAGCTGTGTGAACAGCCCCTTAATTATGTAATAAAACTTTTAATGCATCAAAGACTAGAGATAATAAGAACCAATATTTTACAAGATCTGGGCAATTATTAAGTTCCTCTAGCTGTTAGATTCACTCCCCCCCCCCCTATAAAACAGCCTTATATAATCTGTTCTCCTCTTCTTCCCACCTGATAACAGAGGGGGGAGCAGTTTGCATTTCTTACATTTGTTTAATCAGTTTAGGCTGCATGTATAACCATTTACATCAATACAGGTGTTCTGGTTACAAGGAGCTTGTGGAGGAAGGTGACAGCTCTCCAGGCATGAGAACTGACCATTGCAGGAGGTCTGCAGAGCTGTGACATCATCTCCCTTCCACTGCTCACACAGAATGATGATGATGACTCAGGAGGGAGCAGGGATGGGGTGGGATGATGTCACCACTCCAGTTAGGTAAAACAAACCTCCTGGGAGGAGAGATGCACCTCTGGATTTGAAGCTGTAAGACAGAGAAAAACAACTCATGTCGGCGAAAGTCTGTGGTGAGAAAACCCCTTTAATGGAGAGAGAGAGTCACACACAAGCCGCCACTTCTTGGTTCGCTGCAGCACAAATAAGCATATGGCGTAAGGTAACTTGCATCTATCAGACATCTATAGTATATTCTGCCGATATGCCATAAATATCTGAGATGGGAACGCCACATTAATTAATTCCACATACAGGGAAATCACATTGCCATAACCTACACACTATCACAAAGTATACATCCCACATACACCATTCCCACAATATACTGTATACATCCCACATACACCATTCACACACCATCTACATCCCTACATGTCACTTACACACTGAACACATAAAACACAATGATACTAGTAATACATTAAACACGTGACACACACAACAAGAAGTGCATATTTCACACATACATTGGCCATACACACTACACATGTCACTCACATCCCATCACACATACCTGGCTCTTCATATTTAAGCTCTGCCCACCTCATGATAAGCTCCTTTCATTCATGATAGGCTCCACCCTTTCTGACTTAAATTAACAAAAGTTACAATTTCAGTGCCTGCTCTCTTCTTCCCTAGGTGCCCATTGCAGCGGAAATAGTTTCACAAGCAACTGACCAACAGAATGTCAGTTGTTGCTCAGGAACAGGAGAGGAGGGGGACGGATGCTGACACAAAAGCAAGCCTAGTACTGATTGACTGAGGCTCAGCCACTAAGTATACTGCTTAGTTTTAGCACTGCTCTCCTGGGTTATCTCATAATCTGGAGAACAGTGACAGCGCTCCGGTGCCTGATGCTGCAGCTTCTTTTACCATCTGCCAATAGAGGGGGCCCTGCAGTGTCGATGACAGGGCCAACGGAGGATCCTCTGGTTCTTCGATGGGCCAGTCCAACACTGGGTGTAATAACGTCATTGCACTGTTGCCTGTAATAGGCCCTAAGCCTATCGTTATGTATCAATTATGTACAACTTTTTTTATTCTATTTTTTTTTTTTAAATTGCAATAAGAAGAGTGTTTTGAACTTTTGTCTATTATTTTAAAACTTTTTTTTACTTGCAAATGCAGCACAGGTATTCAATCCCTTTTATACCATGGCCAATTTTACTGCAGCATTTAAGGGGTTTAAGGCCACTAGTGGTAGGTTACAGCTGTAACAAACAGATGAGAATAGAAACAAATACATTGATGAAAAATGCTGTTTCAGGAATCAGTTAAACTTGGCTAATTGTATTTTTCTGTTAGATGTGGCCACAGATATTAAGCAGTGATGGTGTATTGTATTCACCTATGTATCTTGGGAGAGAAAGGCAGACCTAAATACTTAATCAATCTATGTAACAGAGCCATAGAGCCATGTATTTTTGTAGCTATGTAACAGAGGTAGGTAACTATGTAGCTACATATTTATGTACCTATGTAATACAGCTGTGTAAGGCCCCATTCACATCATGTTTTTTTTCCGCCTATTTGTGGAATCCGTCGTGATACGGTTCAAATTCATCCTGACAGGTAGTGAGGCAGATAGCAACAGGTTCTTTGACTTTTGTAGGACAAACGTAGTCCTAACTGGACTATTTTTGTCCTATTTAGTGAATGTGTCTGGTTTAGGGTACGTTCACATGCCGTTTTTGAATATGTTTTTCAATCCGAAAAGTGCTGCATCCAACGTGCACCCAAAGTGTGTTGCGTGTTGGATGCATTTGTGCTGCAGCAGAAACACACCCTATAGTTTTAAACAGGGTGTCTGCTGTGTCAAACAGATCAACAATTCAAGAATTGACATGTCAATTCTTTGAACGGATCAGAAAGACACATGTAAAACACACATCAGCGATCAGACGTCTGAACGGGAATGCGTGTTTTGCATTGAAAGTAATGTAAATTACACTGCACATTGTTAGATGCGTGTTTGGGTCTATTTTGGGTGAGAGAAATGGATCCAAACATGCATCCAAAAAAACGCCGTGTGAACATACCCTTAAAGCTACATTTGCCTTACTAAAGGCAATGGACCCATCCCCACCTCATCATGATATCCGACCGATACCATGAATAAGCGGCAAAACGTGAGGTGAAAGGGTCTAACTTGGAAGATAAAACAGGGGTTGAGGTGTTACTGTCTTCTTACCCCAATAGGGTTTTAAGGGCCAATACAATTTGCTTTCCCCGCCCATACATTTCCTCTGTGAACATGTAAAAAAAAGGGGTTTTGTGCTGTATTTGTCTCTAGGTACCTGAAGGCAATCCCAAAGGGCTCGTACTTGAGGTAGCGGCACTTAACCCCTACCTGACAGTCGGTCATAATAATATGATGCTGTCTTTTTCCTCCTCGCTTTCCAAGACCCATAATTTCTTAAAAAGCTTTTATTTTGGGGGATAAGACATACTTTCTAATGGAGTCATCGACCAGACCATAGAATTTATTGGGTAAACACACAAAAAATTCTAAGTGGGGTAAAAAATTTGTGAAAAGAAAGTACTTGTGCCACATTTGCGGAGGTTTTGTTTTCAAGGCGCTAACTCTCCGGTATAAATGACGGATTATATGGTTTATGCAGGTTGATACGATTATGTCCATGCCAAAGAGGGAGGATTTGTGTTTTTAGTAAAGTAAAAAAACTCAAAACATTTTCTTTTTTTTAAATTTGCAGTAGATTAATTTTTGAAAACCGATTATTTTTTTGACTTCCCCTATGGCCTAAGTGGGGGTATTTTTTTTGTGGGCTAAGTGTACTTTTTTTTGGTCCTTTTTGGGGGTAGATGCGGCTTTTGAATCACTTTTTATTGCAATTTTTAGGGGATGTGAAATAACAAAAAAAATATAATTTTTTGAGGATTGTTTTCTCTTTAGGGTACAGCTTTTTGGGATGCATGATATTATATTTTAATAGATCAGACTTTTACAGATGCAAAGATGCCAATTATTTGCAACTTTTTCTTATTTGATTTTTTTATTTGTAAAATGGTAAAAGGAGGATGATTTGAACTTTTACATTTTAAACATTATTTATTTTTACTCTTTTACTTGTACATTGAGTCCCCCTAGGGTTTTTGACCACTGTGGGGTGCGATCGTTAGTACACCATTGTGCATTGTATAAACAAAACTAAAGGGTGGACAAAAATGGCGGTTTTACCACTTTGTGCCTAGGGTAAAACATAGACTTCCTTCTCCGCCATGCTAACTGATTGGCACTTCACAACCTCGATACAGGGATGTCAATTGGCATTCATTTAGATTCCGTAGTGTCTAAGGAGTTAAAGGGGTTGTCTCACTCAAGGATTGCTTTTTTTTTAAGATCTTGCAAAAACAAGTCACTTTGCAATTTTGTCCTTAAACCAGTGTCCACTATTTGAATATCCCTCTTGTATGTGTGCTCAGCTCCTCATACTATAGCTACATCCCGTTCAATCTCTGATAGGTGCCAACTGGTTGCTATAGCACAGACCTGGCATTTTGCAGTCTTGTAAAAAGCCTTTTAAACCACGCCCCTAAATTTTCAAAATGAAACCAAGAAAACGGACTGAGATAAGATGAATCAATGGAGTGAGACAAGCCCTTTAAACAGCAGGGAGTAGAGCACTGCTGGCAGGTGGGCCCACCGGTAGGTGGCAGATTCATTTAGCAGTTGACACCAGCCTTCTATGTAGCAGGATTACTGAGTAATCACAGTACCTAGAACGTTACCGGCACCATGACGTATGGATATGTCATGTGCTGGTAAGGGGGTAATTACTTAAATAGATTTGGGTTTTTTTTTTTTTTCTTTATGGCTGTTTGTAGTCTTATTTGTTTTTTTTAATCCGTTTTGGGAAATTGGGGAGGATCGCTTCACTATAGTGCTAAGCAGTGGCAGAAACAGTGGGGCAGATTTGATAATACTGTCTAATTCTTAGACAGTGTTAACTTAGACTAGACAGTCTAAACAGCACCAATTTAAAAAGGGGTAGTGCTGTAAAAAAAATCGGCGCAGTTTGGATTTAATCTAAAATTTAGAGTTTTGGGGAAAAAGCATTAAAAAGGGGTTTTCTCACTATGGTTTTCACCACCTCAGTGTTCCTTTGGGACCATGGATTTTTTAATTAGGGGAAGCTTTGTTACCTCTTCTCCCCCCCATTTTCCCCTTTTCCTGCACCTACGTCATACCCTGGTCTCGCTCCCCTTCTAACTCTCGTCATTTAGATTTTTCATTGGGATTGGGGTTTTATTCAAACACATGGAGTTTTCTGCCCCTCCCCCGCTGAAAATTGTCCTCATCCATAATACGTGGGTAAAGAAGTAATAAACCATACTGTGCCCGCCTAGTCATGGAAATCCAGAGAGAGGCTCTCCTCCCCCGACTGCAGTAATTCTAACAACAAGGGGAGGGAAGGGGGTTTTTGCCGGGTTAACCCGTGTGTCCTGCCTGATCTGCTGCTTATGCTGAATCAGTTGCCTGTGCAGAAAGTTGTGGAGCTTTGTATGCTAATCGAGAGCAGGGGGGGGGGGGGGGGGGGTTGTAAGTGTTCCCTTTGGGGATGATCGCTTCTTTAGTTTTTGGGTGATTCATATGCCTTCAGCTTCTCAACTCAGAAATGCCAGGGGCGTTTCTTCCCCCTTCCCGCTGGGGTGACATAAAATTCCCCCTTCACTGTTAGTGGCCCCGAATTTCCCCCCCCCCCTCTCTGAGTCCAAATGTCACTGTGTCTTCCTTGCGTCTTATTTTGTAAGAGTGTTTTATACCACAGGCGCATTCAACCAGATGAGCAAGATCTCTTCTCCTCTCACAGCTGATGATTTTGTTTCAGTTGAATCCAGTTTCTTGAACGGAACAGATCTCCCTTCTATGCAGGAGATTTTTGGCACGAGACCAACTGTGCTGTTTTTTGATTGTAGAATCTGCTGCAGTGTGTTTCTGCTTGGGTGTGCAGAGAGAAATGCTAGGCCCTAACTCTGAGTCAGGAAAGGAGGGGTCGACAACAATTTTGCTGTTTCCTGATTGTAGAAGCCCTGCAGTGTTATTCTGTTTTTCTGGCTGTGAAAAGTGAAAATGTACCCGGTTCCCTTACTTTGAGTGAAAGGGGAAGCAAGCCGTGAATACAACGACCCGGGGTGAAAGAATGTAAAAACTTAGCTAGTCAATGCAAGGAGGAGGGGGTCCCCACATGGTATCAGTGTAAACAGAAAAAGAAGATAAGGAAAACTGTGAATACAAGACAGCTTTGTAAAAAATTAATCGCAAAAATTGCTTGTTTTCATGTCACCCCTTTTTTGAAGGCCATTTAATGAAATGATAAAACCCCTTTTTAAATTTTGTTTAAAATGAATTTCAGATTTAAAAAAAAAAAAAAAAAAAAATTTTTAAAAAAATTTTTACACCATTCACATTTACACTTAAAATTTTAGATTTAATTTTCGGTTAATAGGTCGTGGGATCCTAAAAATGTGTATGTTTTGTTTTGTTTTTTTTTACGTGTTAAAAAATGCACAATTATATTTTATTTAAAAATTTTTTTTTTTTATAAAATTTTTTTTTTTTTTTTTTCACTTTTTGTTTTGCTTTATTTTTTTTTTCATTAGTAATGTTTAGCATATTATATATGCTAATACTTTTTTAAACTGTGTCCTAAAAATCATTCAGGGCAGCACAACAGGACACCTGGGGCTATTAGGTCCCCGGGCTGATGAGAGTCGTTCCCCCCGAAATCTGTCGGGTCCCGGGTGTTCCGTACCCCACAAGCAGGGAAAAACCCTTTTATTTCGCAGCTGGACGTCCGCCCCAAAACAAAGGATTTAAAAACACGGGGGGGGGAGGTTTTTCCCCCCCCCCCGGGCTCGTAGGAAGTGCTGGGTCAGGGCTTGTAGTACATCCCGATCTAGCGTGAAATGAACCACCTGCACCAAAAAGAATTCTAAGCGGGGGGCGGGTCGTTAGGAGTTAACGTTTTGTAGGAACAAGATGTGGCAAATGTATTAACCCCTTACCTACATTGGACGCACCTAAACATCCTAGTTGTAAAGGTGTTCTCACAATTGGACGTATAGGTACATCCTGGGCATTCAGCAGGTTCATAAGTGGGGCATGGAAATAGCTGAAGATTACTGATACAAGTCCCCTATTGGGAAAAGTAAAAAAAAAAATTAAAAAAGGAAAACACATAAAAAAGCATGCAGAATTATTATTGCCGCAGGCGTAACGTTCTAGCCTGTTAAGCTGTCATTTAACACGCATGTTGAACGCTGTAAAAAAAACAGTCAAAATTTTTTCACTCATTCCACATCACGTGAAATAGAATAAAAAGCAATAAAAAAAAGTCATATAAACCCCAATGTGGTACAAAAGAAAATGTCAGTTTATCCTTCAAAAAAAGCCCTTACATAGCTCTGTATACAGAAAAAATTAAGTTATGGCTATCAGAAGACAGTGATGCATAAATATTGTTTTACAGAATAAAAACACATTTTTTTAAAGTGCTGCAACAAAAATGTATGGTGATCGCTGTAAAAAAAAAAAAAAAAACACTACTAGGATTGCTGTTTTTTTTTCATCCCACCTCCCAAAGCGATAAAAAGCGAGGAAAGAATCATATAAACCCCACAATTTTTTTTAAAAACGCATTACTGTTGTGTACAAGTAATAAAACATAAAAAAACTTTTATATTATATTATTGCAATGTACTGACCTGCATAGTAAAGTTATCCTGTCATTTATACCACACAACTAATGCTGTAAAAATAAAGCCCAAAAACCAATGGCAGAACTGCATTTTTCCCCCCATATTCATAGCATATTGCTAAAAAAAATGGAACACCTGTGTGCCCAACATACACTATACACCCCTAGATAAGATCCATGAGTGGTGTTTAATCCAAGATGTGGTGATTTCTGGAAGGTTTCATCTGTTATGGAAGTTTGGGGGCTTTGTAAATGTGATATGTCACCAACCAAAATCTTTGTTCCAAAAGCCAAATAGCACTCCCTCCTTTGTACACCCTGCCATTTGCCCAAACAGCAATTTACACCCACATATAGGGTATTGTTGAACTTGAAAATAATTGCGTAACAAATTTTGGGCTGCTGTTTTCTTCCAGGAATCCTTGTAAAAATTAAACATTTAAACTAAAATTGTAGATTGTTGGAAAAGAATACATTTTTCATTTTTACAGCCTAATGCTAAAAAAATTAGTGAAACACCTTGAGGTCGATATACTCACAACATCTCTGGATATATTCTTTAAAGGATGTAGTTTTCAATATGGAGTCTTTTAAGGGATGTTTGTTACGTTTTAACACTTAATGGTATTTCCAAACCTGTAATTGTGCCTAAAGAAAATCGTATTGAAAATGAGACCCCAAAGTCCAGTAGGTGCTGCTCCTGCTCTAAGGCTTGTGGTTGAGTCAAATAGCGTATTAGGGCTACATATGGGATATCTCTAAGAAGGCATAATTGTGGGAATCAATGTAGAGTTGCATTTCCCTGGTCACATTTACCGTGTTCCAGTGGATAATGGGTAAAAATTTTAAATCTACAAAAAAAGTTACATTTTTAAATTTTACCTCCACTTTGCTTAACTCCCTTCCTGATATAAGATGTACCGGTACATCCTAGCCGGAAGTGTTTTCCCGCAAATGGACGTACCGGTATCATGCGGACTAACAAGTGAGCCCTGCTTGATTGCGACATGGGACCAGCGGCATATTACCGCTGGCCTCATGCCCAATCAAGGCAGTCAGCATGAGCTCTAGCTGTAGAAGATGATTAACCCTTTGCTTTCGCAATCTATAATGATCACCACAGCTAAGGCACGGACAGAAGAAAGGAGCACTTTCTGCATGCATGCCTGACAGCCCAGATGTTTTACTAAAGCACCCGGGCTGTCTGTGACATCACCATGCCCTGCAATGCACTATGGCTAGAGATGGTCGAAATGATTCTAACGAAGTGGAATTCGTTTAGAATTTCAGGAAAACTTCGGTTCGGAATGAAGTCGAACTTAGGGGGACTTCGGGTGAACGAAGTGTGCTTTTGATTGATAAAATGGCAGCGAGCACATGGTGTTACATGGGGCAAAGCACTCTGGGAGGAAGAAGGGCATAGCCTGCATGACATGTGCAGAGATGAATCCATCAGAGACCGGCGGGGATTCTGTGACGTCACCGCACTATATAAGTCCGGGCGCGACGCCGGGAGCTCACACTCCTCTCACTGTGCTCATCAGGGAAGGTGCTGCCGCGGCTGATAGCTCTCACTGAAGAACTGATTTTTATACAGCGATTTTTGTGGGGTGTCTCAGCTTGTCTCAGAGACTGTTCTCTTAATGTTCTATTTCTGATTTTTTTGGGGTATTGGATCTGAAATCCAGTGTGCATCCACTGCAGCTGCATATACATTCAATATCCAAGTGGGATCTAAGCCAGTTCCTGTTGTATTCATTTAAAGAAACAGCCTTTTTACAATACAAATACCACTTCATTTTTGGCTGCTCAATTCTATTGCGCAATTTACATCCAGGGGTTAATTAAGCGTTGTTTTGCTGGTGTGCTGACCCCAAGAAACCGTCATTTTCAACGCCAAAATATATACATTTTTCCTGTAGCATAATTCACAAGCAAAGGTTAATTACAATTTTACTCTTGTTGTGTGGCGTAGAAAACACGCAATTGTAACACGTTACAAAGCTACTATTTGTGGTGGCCCAATTGTTTTGCGCAATTTACATCCAGAGGTTAATTAAGCGTTGTTTTGCTGGTGTGCTGCCCCCAAGAAACCGTCATTTTCAACGCCAAAATAAAACATTTTTCCTGTAGCATAATTCACAAGCGAAGGTTATTTACAATTTTATCTCTTTTTGTGTGGCGTATAAAACACACAATTATACCATGCTACAAAGCTACTATTTTGGTGGCCCAATTGTTTGGCGCAATTTACATCCAGGGTTAATTAAGCTGTTTTGCGGGTTTGTGCTGACCCCAAGAAACCGTCTTTTTCAACGCCAAAATATATACATTTTCCTATAGCATAATTAAACAAGTGAATTTTAATTACAATTTTAATCTCTTGTTGTGTGGCAAGAAAACATGCCATTTTAACCACGCTACAAAGCTACTAGTTTGGGGTTGCTCAATCTTTTGCGCATTTACATCCAGAGGTTAATTAAGCGTTGTTCTGCAGTTGTATTCAGTAAAAGAAACTTTGTTTTTCACCGCCACAGGAGAAATTCTGTAGCATAATTCATATCCGAAGGTTAATTAAGCCTGTTTGTGCTTTTATATTCAGTAAAATACACAGAGTTTTTAAACGGCACATACAAGTCAATTTTTTCCTGCCCATTTGTGGAGCGCAATTTATATCCAAGGGTTACCCAAGCTTCTTAGTGGGTTCTTTTGGGGCGTCAAATACAGGGTTGTATTTATCATATACAGATATCTTCATAAACAGTGTCTGTACATTTTAGAACAAACAGTATGTCAGACAGAGAGGTGGCAGGCTTTTCCCACCTGCGAGTGGCAGAGGCACAAACATTCCAGGCCCAGGTCGCAGCACACAAGGGGGGGTCGCAGCAGGGGTCCATTTGGTGAGCCACACTGCCGCTGCATCTAGCGGGCCGTGTGTTGGTCAAAACCCCATAGGTTCTTGATTGGTTGACTAGGCCCATCCACTTCCTCCCAGATGACATCTGACAACCCCAGCCAAGAGTCCTGGATCGTCAGACACAACCCTTATTTTGCATGGCCCGGGAGCGGTCAGCGGCCCCCACCTGCCCCTCAACCCGCCTCTGTCCCACCCGGGTTTCCCTTACCAGAGATCTACTATGTGGTCTGGGCTCAGCGCCACTATATAAGCGAGGATGAACAATTTGAGGAGGGCAGTCAGCAGCTACTTGGCAGCAAAGAAATGGGGCCAATATCCCCGCTTCTTGCAGTAGGCCGGCAAAGTATAGAAGTTGAGAGTGGCATGGAGGTCATGTTGTGAGGGTCAGCCTCTGCAACCAAGACCGGTGATGAGGACAGCAGTGACGATGAAACAAAATAGAAGATGATGTAGCCGACCGCACTTGGGAGCCGGGTGAGGCAAGGGCTTCATCATCGTCAGGAGAAAGGGGTCAGCTTGCGCGTCAGGCAGCGGCGCAGCCAGCAAGTGGGTCGTGTGGCCGGAGTCAACAGGGTAGCAGCATGTGAGGATCGGGAGCCAAGCGGCCACGGGGTAAAAAACCCACTTTGCAGGTCCCCAAAAAAGTAGCCCGGCACAGGGCTCAGCGAGGCAGCGGCGGCAGTTAGTCCCCTCAGTGCGGAGCGTTGGCGGTAAAATCCGATACTCGCAGTGTGGCAGTTTCTTTGCTAAGACACCGGGGGAGCCGAATATGGGTATATGTAGAATCTGTAAGCAAAAGTGAAGCGTGCCAAGGAGCTAACGTTTTGGGACCACGGCCCTGCGTCAACACATGCAGCGTCACCATCCGGTGGCCCCGGGAGAAACGTGGCTCCCGATGTGGGGGCCATCCTGCCGCCGCAGCACACAGCAGCAGCACAGCGCCCAGTACACGCATGCCATTGCAGCCAGTCAAGGCTCCACCACCTTTTGCAGAAGGGGCTGTTTCTCTTTGACATCATCTCCCTCCAGATGCCCTGCCCTCGCTACTCATGGCGCCAGCAGTCGTTCAAACGAGTATTGCAAAGAACAACAGTATGCGCCAACCATCCTAAGGTGCAGCAGCTGACCGTGCTCCTGTCCAAGTTGTTGGGACCGCATCCCTCCCTTTCCAAAAGGTGGACTCTGCACCATTCAGAGAACTAATGGCTTGTGCCGAGCTGAGATTGGGGAGTTCCAAGCCGTAATTTCTTTTCCAAAAAGGCAGTACCCAGCACTTCATAAATATGTAGAACAGAAGGTGGGCCAGTCCTTAGCTTATCGGTTTGTTCCAAGGAGCACTTGCAGCGCGGACGTCTGGAAGCTGTAACTACGGTCAGGGCCAGTACATGCCTTACCGCCCACTGGGTGAATTGCTTCCTTCCCAGGGACACCAACAACTTGGACAGGAGACGCCGCTTTCTCCCTCCACGTTGTCAAACTGCTGTTCCTGCCCAATGTCCCCCCCTCCTCCTCCTCCACCCCACCACCACCATCTCAGCCTCCACAATACTGCTCCATCATACCACATGTGTAGGGCACAGCGGGGTCATGCAGTTCAACACCTGGCTTGCCTCGGCGAACAAAGTCACACAGGGGAGGAACTGCTCCGCGTCATGCAGCAAGAAATCGATGTGTGGCTTTCTCCACGCCAGCTGCAAATCAGAACCATGTTGACGGACAATGGGAGGAACATGGTGCCCGCGCTGCACCGAGGAGATATTGTCCATGCGCCCTGCATGGCGCATGTGTTCAATCTGGTTGTGAAAAGGTTCCTGAAGTCTTCCACCAATCTTCAGAACATTCTAAAATGGCCAGGAAACTGTGCATGCACTTTATCCATTCATACAAAGCCAGGAACCACCCTCCTCGAATGCAGCCCGAAAAAAAAAAAAACGGCCCCCCTCACTCTGATATGCGATGTTTCCACCCGTTGGAATTCCAGCCTGCACATGTTGGACCGCTGTAGAAAAAGAAAAGGCCATTAACGATTTTTTGATGACCAGGCAGACAGAATACTCCCCTGTGTAACTTTGATGTCAGCCAGTGGCAGCTCATGCGTGACACCTGCCGTTTGTTGGAGGCCATTCGCGGAGGCGACTATTTGTCCCGTCGCCAGGGCTACGGGATGAATAACGTCATTCCACTGCTTCATGTCCTGGAACAGATGCTGAAAAATCTGTCTGGCAGGGGACTGGAGACGTGGCGACTAGTGTTGAACGATATTAAACACAAAGTTGAAAAACGGCAAGGTTTTTATGGTGATCGAAATTTTAGATCAATGCGATAATTAAGGCTAAAATCTGTGCATCATCTATTAAGATCGCACCATTTTCGGCGCTTCCTGTCATTTTGGCGGCCAGCAAATCAGATTTCCCGAATAGAGCAGGTGAGATGTGTGTGCGACGTTATGACTGGGATGTGTATGGTTGCGATTGGCTGGAAAAATCACATGACCTCGTTTTACATAGAACAGCTATCCTGTCCAGCCTCAGTGTCTCTCCGGTCTCATAGGAGTAGGACCTGCGCTCTGCCTGTGGCCAAACGCTCAGCGAAATTATTCTATTTCTGGGACAGAGAAACCTCTACTTAGCTTGATTCCTTACAATTTAGTTAGATTAGAGATTGGAAGATTTTATGTATTAGGTAGAGAATTTTTTAAAGAGCATCTACCGCTGTAAAGTCACGGGGGGGGGGGGGGAGGCCCGCGGCGAACACAGACAAGTGCTATAAAGAACAAATAGATAAAGTTCACCAAGACTTAGTGTAACATTGCACTGCAATATCTTTATTATTAACAGTTTGCTATGAAATATTTCCCCGGATATTGGGGGAGCCTGAACTTATATTAGGGAAAAAACACATTTCTATAACTGCAGGGCTCTTTTTTAGGGGGCAAAAAAACCCCTTTTATTACAGTATACATTTTTTTC